>JAQZBX010001893.1:0-77298 GCA_029593785.1 Cabassous unicinctus | reverse complement strand
AGTTTATAACTCCAATCAGGAAGTTAGACCCATTTTGTTTATCCATTCATCAGTTGATGGACATTTGGGTTGTTTCCATCTTTTGGTAATTTGTATGTACAAACAATAGAATATTATCTAGTTTTAAATATAAAAGTACATCTGATACATGCAACAGCAAGCAGGAACCTTGAAGAAAGCATCTTGAATGAAATAAGCCAGACACAAAAGGACAGATATTGTAAGCTCTAATCAATATGAAATAATTAGAATAAGAGAACTCAGAATTACAATCTAGAATATAAATCATAAGGGGATAGAGTGGGAATATGGAATAGGTAGTTAGGGCTTCAATTGTATTGAGTTCTTATTTGTAATGAGGGAAATATTTTCGTAATGGATTGTGCTGATGACAGTATATTGTGAGTGAAAATAACAACAGTGAAATATATATTTCAATGTGTTTAAAAGGGAAAATGTTTGGTTTTAGATATGGCAAAGGAATATATATTTTTTAATCCATGGAACTGCACTACACAAATAGTTAAACCACAGCTTAGAGTAAAAAGTACAATTAAAAATTTGCTTTCATCAGTTGTAACAACTGTACCACACCAATACAAGGTGTAAATAATAGGTTTGTTGTTCCAAGCCAATACTTGAAGGGAACAATTGAAGCAGCCATGAGATCAAAGAATGCATTTGGCAGAGAATCAGACATAAGCTTTATTGTTATTTAAGGATAAGAGAAAATCTCTGAAGGTGGCAGAGTGAGATTTATGAGTCATATTCGTGAGTTTTAGTTGGTGTTTCTTAACCCTTTTGGTGTTTGTCTGTTTGTTCATTATATATTCTCATACCACTGAATGGTAATATTATATTAACAAATGAAAATTCTTAAAAGAGCTCTATTCAAATAGCCAAAAATTAAATAATTGCTTATATTGGTAAATGAGTACTCCTGAAGTTCAAATTAGAAAAACCAAACAGGATAAAAAGTCACATAAAATTTGAATTAAGAAACAATTTAAAGGAAAGAAACTAAATAGTTTATCCTGAATTCTTCCATAATCTTTCTATAGCCTATCCTATCCCCAAGATCTTCTCCTAACTGTGAATGAATTCCAATAATACCAGTTGAGGAAACCAAGGGGATGGGCTGGGTATAGAAAGATAGGGGAGATGTGAGTTTAGCCTAAAATTCTATCTACTAGGCCCAGAAATTGAAGTGATAGGGACAGGGGGCTATTACAGAACAAACCTTGTTTTGTATAGTCTGTACTCTAATTTCCCAATTAAATTTTAACGGCTTTTGAGAGGACAGTAATAATCCAATAGCCAAATTTCAGTCAGTAAAGAAGGCCTTTGAAAAGTATGGCAATATTTTCCTAAAATTATGATTAAACAAATTAAACAATTATAATATATTTCAGAACTTGGCAGTCAGTATGCTTTTAAGGTTATTTACAATTTTGAATTTAACTTAAAAAAATAGGATTTAGCCTCCTGTGGAGGAAGGAAGAAAAAAGAATGTCTCTTGCATAAATTATAATTGTTTCAATTTTATTTAGCTTGAATGTTAATCTTCGTAGGGCAATAGAGCACTAATAAAATAAATTAGCATTAATATGTGTTACATCTTTAAGATTAAAATTGTAAGTTTTTAGCTAATTAAATCATTATCAACCTCTTTTTAAAAAATTGTTTGTGGAAGTGAATTCATAATCAATGCTGACTAAAATTTTATGTTTGTGTAAGGGAATGTGCTTTGTCTTAAGATAAGATGGCTGGTTTTCATAAAATCACGGTGGAAATATATAAGACAAGGCTTGAGTAAATATAAAAAGTTGCAAAAGGTATTGTAGAGGTAACGTTAAGTAGGGGAATGTGTTTTTTAAAGGTGAAATATGTCTTGAGATGAAGAAACTACAGACTACGTGGTTCTGTATAGTTTTGGGAAGTTTGTAAAAGCATTTTCTAAACTTAAGTATTTAAATGGTTATATTAGTCAGCCAAAGGGATGTTAATGCAAGGTACCAGAAATCTGTTGGCTTTTATAAAGGGTATTTATTTGGGGTAGAAGCTTATAGTCACAAGGCCATAAAGAGTAAGTTACTTCCCTCACTAAAGTCTATTGCTATATGTTGGAGCAAGATGGCTGCTGGTATCTGGGATGGTTCAGTCTTCCTCTTTCTCTTAAGGCTCCATGGTCACAGCTTCTTCCAATCTCAGCTGTAGGTTGGCATAGGGCTCCTCTCTCTTCCCAGGGCTCATGTCTTTCTGGGATCAGCTGTTTTGCTCTCTACACAAGGCCAGCTATAAACTATCAGACAAAACTCAGATCATCCCCAGGGCTCAAGCATCAAAAACTAAGCTCTTTCCTGTGCCATATCATTTTCTGTTTGAGGGTCTGCCTTTCAATTCCCTTTAAGAATAATGTTGTAAACTCTCTTAGGGTGAAGTTAAGGCTGGTTAGTATAGGAAACAGGGAAGATGGCTGGTCAGAATAAAGCCTGCCAAAGACTGGTCATGAGGTTCAGTTTGAAAGTCCCGGACTACTTTGTTATCTAATAGTGGAAATGTTGCTTGTATACTATTAGATCAGCATGATATGTCCCTTATTGTTCCTACAAATTGGACAGCATAGAACACCTTACTGTCATGGCAGAATGCAAACCATCAACAAGTTTGGAACAAGACCTTCTTATTTAAGACTGAGATTCAGCTTCCATCTTTCAATGAGACTCATAATTATAAATATATACATATATATATGTGTGTATATACATATATATATGTGTGTGTGTGTGTGTGTGTGTGTGTGTGTGTATATACCTATACAATTTTCCCTAGAAAGGGAACAGGTGAATAAGCCCCAGCCTTTATTAGGATATGATGTATATACTAGTTTAGGTGGGTTAATGGCTGAGTCTGTTACCCTAGCTCACATTGTCCTTGATTACATAGAATGACAAGAGGAAATCTGTGATGTGGGGTGGTTACCCCCGAGTTGTGTAATTTTACTAGGATGGCTAGATATAGAGTAAACACACCTCCTGGTGGTTCTACCCAATAAGCACTGATTTAGTTTTGTTTTGTTTATATTGTGCAAGGTGGTGCTACCATTGTCACTGAAAATCACATAAGGTCTTAGCCAATCATATTGCCCAAGCTCTTAATGGAGCCAAAATAGCAATTTCCTTAGTAAACAAAGAAACTACCTAACTGCAAAAGGTAGTTTTACAAAATAGGATGGATTTAGATATTCTTATTGCATCACAAGGTGAGACCTGTGCCCTCATTATTGTTCAGTGTAGTGTATATATTACTCCTATTACTCTGTTGCCTTTTATACTAAAGTTGTGTAATGTGGATGTAATGCTTGTTCTATGTCAATGTAGGCCACTACCTGGGGGTGGATTGTGGAGACCCACAAGCTCTCCATCATTTCACATCTCTGAATTTTACTGCTTTTAAAAAACTCTTCTTGAATTTGTTTTGCCTGTAATATGCAAGCTCAATCTTGGAAACACTTTTTTTTTTCCTTTTAATTTGCCATTTTATTTTATTTTATTTTACTATGAATATATCATTTATGCATGAAAAAGAAATACAACAAAATAAATGTTCATTAAAATTTTGAACTATTAGTGTTATATTCACATGAATACATCAAAATATACATTTTATATTTCAGAAAATTAGATTTCTTTGAATAAAATTTCATGGATTTTCTGTACTTGACAGTATCTGTACTTTTTTTTTTTTTTTGCTTATTTATTTACTTACTTTATATTTTAAAAGATGCTTTGATTACATAAATGTTACACAAAAATTACAGGGATTCCCAGGTTCTCCACCTCCCACACCTCCCATACCATAACCCGCCACTTAAACATTTTTCATTAGTGTGGCAGATCACCTGCAATGGAAATACACATCCTGCGGCTTTGTCAAAAAGAATCGACCAAAGTTCACATTGTAGACCACACTCTCTCCCACACAGTTCTGCATGTTATATGCTGATGTAAAGTAGCCTATATAAGTCATTGTAGTGTCACTCAGGATAATTCTCAAGTCCTGAAAAAGCAACTATAACTATATTACAATTGATTTTCCCTCTCCCTGATCCAAAAGTGTCCAGTGGTAACTGGCTCCATATTTATGTTATAATTTTTTCCATTGCTTGAATCCCAATATGTCTACAATAGAACACCAGTAAGTCCACTCTAGTCCATAGCTCTTCCCCCAAACCTGAGGAGTCGGGGATGGTGATGTCACCTCCACCTCCAAGTGAAAGGGTCTTGTATCCCATGGATAAGATGGATGGGATTATACTGCCTGCAGCTGCCGACTCTCTCCATTCCCTGGCATAGCCGTTGTCCATCATCATCTCATCGCCAGGTGACTTGGGTGAGACCATTGAGCTGTAGAGTAGGAGTGGCAGCTCTATCGAGATTCCAGGCACAGCTGTCACATGGGCAAACCAAAGTCTTCACTCTCTGGACATACATCTACAAGCTCCAGCACCACATATAGGTTTGAATAGAAGGGACGGATGGACGATGTGCAGGGAGGACTTATTTGAGTTCAACTCTGTCACTCTCAGGAGCACAGATTCCAAAGTATAGCCCACTGATAAGGCATCAATCTCTGGAACTACCTCCCCTTATATAGGACCTGTGTGTCTCCAGAGCCCTGAGGAGCCCCTCTGTATGGGGTGATATCCACTTTGGTGTTCTATGAGATCCTACTGAGGTCTGTATAAGTTTTACCTCTGGAATGACCTCCCAACTCTCTTTGAAGTCTCTTAGCCATATGAACTCATTTGCCTTTACCATTTCCCCCTTTTATTCAAGGTCTTTTTCCAGTCATATTGCCAGGTGGAACATGGTATTAGTCCCTCATTGCCAAGGAGGTTTATTCCCGAGAGTCATGTCCCACACTGGAGGGAAGGTTATGCATTCATATGCTGAGTTTGGCTTAGAGAGAGGCGACATTTCAACAACGTGGCTCTGCGTTGGCAACCCTTAGACACCCCATAACAGTAGGCTAAGTTTCAATTACAATAGCAAAGATTTGTAATGCTAGTCATCAATAACAAGAAACCATTAGTGGACCATACTCCTTTGCCAGGCACTGCCCCTACACTCAGGGGACTGCTGCTGCTCCCTTGAAGAATGTGGCAGAGATCTCCAGGGTGGGAATTCAGTATTCTCTCATTTATTGACTGATTCTCCACCCACTGTGACCATGCCCCACCCCTTAATCATTTGAACAATTTTATATATCTTTCATGTATATTCAGGTGAACTTCCTCCCATGAAAGCCCCATCTCAGACATCCCCCAACAATGATCCTCTCCTGCCCCCATTGTAACCCTTCTGTGATCCAAATCTTCCTCAAAGATGAAGCCCATATAATAGCCAAATACAATCAATAAGAAAATGAAACAACAATGATAAGTTTAAATGTAAGAGATAAAATACATGGAAACTTAAAAAAAAACATGAAAATAAAAAAAAAATTAAAGGATTGGGATATTTAAAAAATGGGAAAAAACAAAAAAAAATACATTTTTATTTTTTTAAACATTTTTCCTTTTATCACTGCATTATCGGGTCTCCAGTCTGTACCGTGGCACCTGGCCCCTCTCACTCCCCAGTGTCTCCCAAATTTTCATTTAATTTTCAAAAAAATTTTAGGTCACAGCAAAGTCACACACAGAATACTAGAGATTATCATATACCCAACTTCCTCCCCCTCTCCTCGCCCCATATGAAAACCTTTTTGTATGTGGATGGTAGCATTGTTATAACTGTTATACAGATAGTGAAACATAGTTACAAAACATTGTCAATGGTTTACAATATAGTTTACAATTAAGAGGTTGCAGTTTAATAATTTTTTATGATATTTACCATGTCCTGTGTCCATCACTGTAGGGTAATGAAAAACATTTCCACTGACCACTAAATACCCCCTATTTGATCTTTTCTGTTCCTTCCTCCCCATCCCCCTGGGCTACATAACACACCCTATCTTGAGTCATTGGATGACAAGATTCATAGTTACATGCAACAACAGATCTTGACACGCTGATTATACTCCCCTATTAGGATCCACCCTTGCTCCTAAAAGACACCCACCTGTCTGTTTCTGGGTGAATTGGTCCTCCCAAAGATGGGGGTCCATCTACTTCCACTCCCCATGTGGCTCTCCACTCCCCAGTACTGCACATTATGACAGGAAGAACATTCACACACTCCCCATAAGCCTATTCCAGGTGTGCTCTGTCCTGAATGCCCCCCCAACCTACACCCTAAATCAGTGACACTACCTTGTCATATTGCCGTAAGAGCATTCCCAGTTCTGTACTTTCAACCTCATACCCACAAATCCCATGTTCACCTGGTCCCTCTCTCTTCTCTCTACCTAGTATCCTGAGTATTCTTACCCGCCCTTCCTAATCTACCCACCGGTCAACCCTGCACCACCAAATACAGTAATATCACTACCCACCTGTCCTATCCTTCAATATGCAACTATACTCTATTACTTTACTATATATTATGTCTGTATGGGTGAGGGCTCACAACCTTCTCTTCTCTGTCTCTCTCTTGTTAACCTATCTTTCAGACAATGGTCCTCAGAGACTTCTCACTTTCCTCAATTCAAATAAATGAGTTCATGTACTCTTCATCCTTCAATGCCTGGCTTGGTTCACTCAACATAAGGTCTTCAAGATTCATCCATGCTATTCCTTCTTACAGCTGAGTAATATTCCATTGTATGTAAGTACCACATTTTGTTTATCCATTCATCTGGTGATGGGCACTGGGGCTGATTCCAACTTTTGGCAATAGTGAACAATGCTGCTATGAACATTGGTGTGCATATGTCTGTTCCTGTCTTTGCTTTCAATTCCTCTGGGTATATACCCAGCATTGGAATCTCTGGATCATACAGAAGATCTATTGTTAGTTTTCTGAGGAACTGCGAAACTGTTCTCCACACTGGCTGGACCATTGCACAATCCCACCAGCAGTGGATGAAGGTTCCTATTCCTCCACATCCTTTCCAACACTTATATTCTGCTGTTTTTTTAATTGTTGCCATTCTGATGGGTGTAAGATGGTATCTCATTGTAGTTTTGATTTACATTTGACTAATAGCTAGCGATGTCGAGCATTTTTTCATGGGATTTTAAACCATTTGTGTTTCTCCTTTGGAAAAGTGCCTTTTTAGGTCGCTTGCCCATTTTTTAAAGGTTTTGTTTGTCTTTTTATTTTTGAGGTGAAGGAATTCTTTATATATGCAGGATATTAGGCTCTGATCAGATATATGGTTGCCAAATATTTTCTCCCATTAGGTAGACTGCCTTTTTATTTTCTTAATAGCATCCTTTGAGGTGCAGAAGTTTTTAAATTTGAGGAGATCCCATTTATTTATTTTTTCTTTTGCTGCTTATGCTTTGAGTGTGAGGTTCATGAAAACATTTCCTGTTACAAGGTCCTGTAGATGCTTCCCTACATTCTCTTCCAAGGTCTTTATGGTTTGGGCTCTTATATTTAGATCTTTGATCCATCTTGAGTTGGTTTTTGTGTAAGATGTGAGATTGAATTTACTCTCACATTCTTTTGTACATGGATATCCATTTCTCCAAGCTCCACTTGTTAAAAAGGCTATTCTTTCCCAAGTAAGTGTGCTTGGTGGCTTTGTCAAATATCAGCTGACTGTATATGCGAGGATCTATATCATAACTCTTAATTCGGTTCCATTGGTAAGCTTGCATATCCTTGTGCCAATACCATGCAGTTTTGAGCACTGTTGCTTTTTAGTATGTTTGAAAGTCAGGTAGTGTGATACCTCAAAATTCATTTTTCTTTATCAATATGTCTTTGGCGATTTGGGGCCTCTTACTTTTTCAAATATATTTTGTAGTTAATTTTTCCAGTTCCTTAAAAAATACAGAATTGATTTTTATTGGGATTGCATTAAATCTGTAGATTAGTTTGGGTAGGATAGACATCTTGATGATGTTTAGTCTTCCTATCCATGAACAGAGAATTTTCTTCCATTTATTTAAGTCTTCTTTGATTTCCTTTAACAGTGTTCTCTAGTTTTCTGTATATAAGTCCTTTGCATCTTTAGTTAAATATATTCCTATGTATTTGATTCTTTTAGTTACTATTGTAAATGATATTTTTTTTCTTGATTCCTCCTCAAATTGCTCATTACTGGTGTACAGAATTGCTACTGATTTTTGAACACTGATCTTATAGCCTGCGAATCACTGAACTAATTTATAAGTTCCAGAAGCTTTGTTGTAGATTTCTCAGGGCTTTGTATGTATAGGATCATGTCATCTGCAAATAATGAAATTTTTACTTCTTCTTTTCCAATTTGGATGCCTTTATATATTTTTCTTGCCTCAGTGCTAGAGCAGGTACTTCTAAGACAATATTATATAAGAGTGGTGATAGTGGGCATCTTTGTCTTATTCCCGATATCAAAGGGAACGCTTTTAGAATTTCACCATTGAAGATGATGTTAGCTTTGGATTTTCCTTATATACCCTTTACTATATTCAGAAATTTTCCTTCTATTCATATCTTTTGCAGTGTTTTTATCAGAAAAGAGTGCTGTATTTTGTCTAATGCTTTTTCTGCATTTATATAGTTGATCATGTGATTTTTTTCCTTTCAATCTCTTTATGTGGTTTATTACATTGATTGATTTTCTTATGTTGAACCATCCTTGCATACCTGGGATGAAACCCACTAGGTCATGTTTTACAATCCTTTTGATATGTTGTTGAATGTGATTAGCAAGTATTTTGTTGAGGATTTTAGCATCTAGTATCATTAGAGAAATTGGTCTGTAATTTTCCTTTCTTGTGGTATCTTTGTTTGGCTTTGGTATTAGGGTAATTTTGGCATCATAGAATGAGGTAGGGAATATTCCTTCTACTTCTATTTTTTGGAAGAGCTTAAGCAGAATTGGTGTTAGCTCTTTCCAAAATGTTTGGTAGAATTCAGCTGTGAAGCTGTTTGGACCTGGGCTCTTCTTAGTTGGGAGTTTTTTGATGACTGAGTCTATCTCTTTGCTTGTAATTGGACTGTTGAGTTCCTCAATTCTTCATTCATCAAAGTAGGCTGTTTGTGAGTTTCTAGAAATTTGTCCATTTCCTCTAAATTATCATTCTTGTTGGCATATAATTTTTCAAAATATCCTCCTATGATACTCTTTATTTCTGTGGGGTCAGTATTGATATCCCCTTTCTTCATCCTCATTTTGTGTATTTGCATCTGTTCTCTCTTTTTTCTTTGTTAGTCTGGCTAAGGTTTTGTCAATATTATTGATCTTCTCGAAGAACAAGCTTTTCATTTTGTTTATTTCTTCCAGTGCTTTATTAATCTCTATTTCATTTAGTTATGCTCTAATTTTTGCTATTTCCTTCTTTCTACTTCCTTTAGGTTTAGTTTGTTGTTGCTTTTCCAGTTCTCCATGTGTACAGTCAAGTCTTCAATTTTAGCTCTTTCTTCTTTTTAATATATGTATTTGTGGCTATGAACTTCCCTCTCAGGACAGCTTTCACTGCATCCCATAGGCTTTGATATGTTGTAATGTCATTTTCATTAGTTTCAAGGTAGTTGCTGATATCTTTTGAAATTTCCTCCTTTACCCACTGTTTGTCTAAGAGCGTGTTGCTTAACTTCCATATCTTTGTGCCTAATCTGATTCTCTGGCCCTTAGTGATTTCCAATTTCATTCCATTGTGGTCAGAGAAATTACTTTGTATAATCTCAATCTTTCTGAATTCATTGAGAGTTGATCTGTGGCCTAGCATGTCATCTATCTTGGAGTATAATCCATGTGCTCTCGAGAAGAATGTAAATCCTGCTGTATATTGGTGTAGTGTTCTGTATATGTCTATTAGGTCCAGGTCATCTAATGTTTTGCTAAGAGTCTTTGTTTCTTTATTGATTCTCTGTCTAGATGTTATGTTTAATGGTGATAATGGTGTATTTAAGTCCCCCACAATAATTGTAGATGAATTTATTTCTCCACTTAGTTTTTCCAGAATTTGCCTCATGTATTTTGAGTCATCCTGATTAGGTGCATAAATGTTTATGATTGTTCTCTCTTCTTGAGAGATTACCCCTTCTACTAATATATAGTGTCCATCTTTGTCTCTTTCAAGAGTTTTGCATTTAAAGTCTATTTTATCTGATATTAGGATAGCTACTCCTGCCCTTTTTTTGGCTATTGTTTGCTTGTAAAATTGTTTTCCAGCCATTCACTTTCAGCCTTCTTGAATACCTGGCTCGAAGGTGGGTTTCTTGTAGGCAGCATATTGATGGATCATATTTCTTTATCTATTCTGCCAAACTTTGTCTCTTGAGTCATGAATTTAATCCATTAACATTCAGTGTTATTACTCGCAATGACTTTCTAACTTCAGCCACATTTTCTTTGGGTTAACATATGTCATATGTTGTTTTTATTTCTCTTTTTGTCTTTTTAGTTATTTTTACACTCTCTTCCAACTCTCTCTCCCTCGTTTTTTCCTTTCATCTTGTAGAACTTCCTTTAGTATTTCTTGAAGTGTAGGTTTCTTATTGGCATACCCTCTTAATTTCTGTTTATCTGTGAATATTTTGAACTTTCCATCATTTTTGAATGCCAGTTTTGCTGGATAGAGAATTCGTGGCTGGAAGATTTTTCTTTTAGTACTTTGACTATGTCATATCCCTGTCTTCTTGCCTCCATGGTTTCAGATGAGAAATCAGCAATCATTCTCATTGTGCTTCCCTTGTATGTGATGGTTCTCTTTTCTCTTGCTGCCGTGAGCATTTTCTCTTTGCCTTGAACATTGGACATTTTGACAAGTATATGTCTTGGAGATGGCCTGTTGATTTTATACTGTTTGGGGTACTCTGTGCTTTCTGGACTTGTACATCCATCTTTCTCAATAGGGTTGGGGATTTTCAGCCATTATTTCCTTCAACACTCCTTATGTTCCCTTTCCCTACTCTTATCCTTCTGTGATGCCTAAAATGCATAGGTTTGTGCATTTTTTGTTGTTGGTTAAATTCCTGAGTCCTTCCTGGATTTTTCTATCTTTTTATCTATCTGTTCTACTCTCTGCTTGATTTCAGGTGTATTGTCTCCCACATCACTAATTCTTTCTTATGCCTGTTCATATCTGCTATTATGTGAATCCAGCATCTTTTTGATTTCCTGGATTGTGCAATTGATCACCATCATATCCATTATTTTATTTTTTATGCATTTTTAAAATTTCTTCAGTATGTTCTCCCAGTGTCTTCTTAATATCCTTTATCTCTTCCTTCACGTCATTAAGTTGGTGTATGATATTTTTTTGGAAAGCTTTAATTAGTTGTTCGAAGTTCTGCATCTCTTCCTGGTTTTTAGTTTGTTCATTAGACTAGTCCATGTCTTCCTGTTTCTCAGTATGGTTTGCAATGTTTTGTTACTGTCCAGTCATCATTTTATCTTGATGGGTTTATTTAGTTGATTTGCTTCTCTCTCTGCTCTAGAGTTTTATTTAACTGCTGGCTCTGTGTGTGTGCTAAAAGTTTTCTCTATGACTCTTTGTTCTTCTTATTTTATTTCCTTGTTTCTTTCTATGTTCCCTTGAAGTTAAAATTTTAGGGACAGAGGAATTGAAACATTTGAGAAACAAAGAAGAATAATAGTAATATTGATAAAAGTTAGAAGAGGGGTGATATAAGCCTTAGTAAAACAAATATTTAGCTCATGTAGGCAGTGTAGAGTAATAGAAAAATAAGTAGTGTACCTACAATGGACTGGGAAACCAAATAGAGGAAAATATATATCTAATGATTTAGAAGGCTAGAATGATAAGGAGAGAGAGAAAGAGTAAAGAAATGGCTGAAAGGAAAAAGTTAATAATTATTAAAAAAAAAAATAAGAAAACAGAAATTGACTTCCTTAAGTTGTGGGCTAATGAAAAAAACTGCTATGTAAGAACCACCACAGAAAGCAGAAGGCAGAAAGATGAAGAAAGGAAAAGAGACAGTGCTGGGAGACAAAATCAATATATACAGAGAATGGGTAATCATGGAAGAAGCAGCACAGCAAAGAAGAGACAAGCTAGTATAACCTAATTTTAAAAAAAAAAAAGGAAAGAAAAGATAAAAGGGGGAGGAAAGAGGAAAGAAAAGCAAGAGCCAACAAATAAACAAAGAAAAACCAAACAACCTCACAAGCAAGCATTCAAACAAAGCTAAGGAAGAACAGTCTTCTTTCTTAGACCCTTGTGGAACCTCTCAGCCTGCTTGTGTTCATCAATCAATTTCCCTGCAAGGTTCTATCTGCAGGTTTTGAGACAGATTTTAGTAATTAAACTAAGTTAAAAAAAATTTTTTTTTTTTTTGTTTTTTAAAGTGACTGCATTCTTCCTTTTTTTCAAAATTTTTTTGGTGAAAGAACAGACCCAAAAGAAGTCCTCTTCTAGACTACCCCCTTCACTGAGGGGACCCTAAATAGGCTCATAGAAACTAATCAAGCACTTCCCACTTCCTAGCCTCTCCAGGGGAGCTGAAGCTCTGATGCTTGTTAGTGCAGAATGATAAAATTGGCTGACTCTGCCCCCTCTGGAGCAAAGCCTCAGTATCACTGGGCTGTTGTGTAAATCAGGCTTCCTCAACAGATTCGCTTCTCCCTTCAGCCTGACAGTGCTTCAAGCCAGTTTATCTGCTCCCTAAAGCTATGAGGGGGTCCAGGCAGCCAAATCCACCGAATGTAAAGCCCTCTCCACCCTCTGTTAGAACCCTCCCACTCTCAGAGAAGGCTCTCTCTCACTGGGTTGCCAGCAGGAGTCGCGACTCAAACCAGCCTTTTTCCCTAAAGGTGGGGCTCATCCGTCTGTGTCAACCACCACAGGCAGAGGAAAATTTCACGAATCTTTCCCGAACAATCCACCTTGCTGTCCAGCTCCCTCCAGATTGATGTCCCCAAGGTTCTCGTTCCTATGTGCCCCCAGCACAGACCTCCCCGGGCAGGACCCTGTCCCCAATCAGCCATCCTCAGAGAGCGAGTGAGCAAGTGCCCTCTGGAAACACTTTTATGAGTAAATAGCAACCCGTTAGGAATACTTGAGCAGTTTAAATGCAGTTAAGCACTAATTTAGCCATTTAGACAGACAGACTTTTAACACATATGTTCTTGATTACTCTTCAGGCATACGCTTAGAGAGATGCAGCGTTCAGAAGGAAGCTATAATTCAAAATTAACAATTGGTTTAAACACCTTGATAAAAATTCTGATCAAAAGAAAATGTGACTTAAACTTAAAACATTCTCAAAATAACATCATTTAAATCTTCCACAGTTTACAAAAGTATTCTGAACTTTCAATTTTGTAACATATTTTTAATTACAGACTTAGACAAGTTGCAAGTTCTTTCTTTCTTCTTTTTTAAAGTTTTCATGTTCAAAGTTCCTAAACTTTAAGACCATCAATTTTATTAATGTGACTATCCAGATCTAATTAGAATTAACATGGAAACAAAACAGAAAACATTAATATTGTTAAGTTTGTCTATTTCTCCAGCAGCTAAACTATTTCTATCAGGCCCCACTAGGTCAATGTAGCACCATCCAGGTGGCAGGGGGTTTGCAGAGTTGCTGAAGGAATTTTTCCCTTATCTTAGTTAACTCCTACTCCCATCAGTGTTTCTGGAGCATCCTTATACTCACATGGAGTTCCACAAAAGTCAAGCAAGTGGGTGACCCCATATTATATCAGCATTCTCCACTCATCCAGGAGGGCAGCCACCCCTTCCCACATGGGTGTTACAAGCCAAATCAGGATTTTCCTTTCCTTGCACTCATGCCCACTACTGCTGGTGGTCCTTTATTCTCCTGGCTGTCTCACCAGTTCTTACAACCCAACTACTGAAAGGCATTGGTTGGTGAGGATGCAAGACCAAAGAATACCCCTGGCATTTAGTGATGTATAAGCATTATTGGGACTTACAGAGAGGAGAGAATCTTTGATGGTGGTGGGTCAAAGAATGAATGAGGTTATTGCTCTACAAAGAGACAGGAAAAATGAGAGGTGATTTAAGGGATCCCAGAACAAGGACATTCCATAGGGGTGATAACAAAACCATTCCATAGGGTATGAGAACAGAGTTCCTGCTAGGATCTCATGAAGCATACACATGGGATGTGCTGATGTTTTCATTAAGCTCTTAGGAAGGATATTGACCAAGGAAGTTTACTGCCTTGGGAAGATAATAGTTTATGACAATGTCTATACATTCTCTTCCCTCTGGGGAGGGTTGTTAACATTTAAGTTATATCTAAGTAATATAGGAAGATTTGTGCTGAGGACTTAGAGAGAGCCCTGGGTCCCCATAGTTGTATATGGGAATCCTGTATTTTCTGCATGATAGGTCTGCATATATACAATTTCTTTAATTAAAAAAAAAATTTAAAAGCAGCTTAGCTCAAGGTCAATCCAAAGTGCAAGGTCCCCCTGGTCTTTTCTGGGCATGTGCCTTTTCCTGGGCTTGTGCTTCTTATTTGTCTGAAGAGTGCGCCTAAATAAAAGAATTTGAATGACTCCTCTATTACCTAGGAAATAGACCTTCTCCCACTTTACTGTTCTATCACTAAAATTAAAGCAGGTAAGCCTTTGTCCTGGACATCCAATTCTATTGTTTCTTACACTATTTTCACTGTCTCAAGCTGATTTTGCCTGAAGAGCAAATTCTGGGAGAGGAACATGCCAGGGGAGAATTTCACATGTGAGTCTTTCCCGTCTGGACCATGACCAGTGACCTTCAAAGGGAATTCTGGCTAGCTCCAAACTGCCCTGGGAGGAAGGTAAGGGAGTGGCCAGGAAAGGTCCCAGTATGTTCTCCTTTGGTTCCTTAAAGCTGCATTTTCCTGATTTGACACTTGCCCAGTAAATGCAGTCCTTTAACTCTTTCTGTAGTTTTGAGGATGCATACTCTCTTTAAGTCTCCTCTGCAGCTTTTACCTAAGGAAGTTTAGAACAAGGGCCACCCTCTGAGATAGCCACCATGGATCAAATGTTAACCATCTACAAGACCACACCCCCTCCCAGATCTTGTGGAATTAGGTGAGTTGAAATCTCACTGCTGCTTGCTGCAAGTCTGGGGGATGGGTGATGATAGCCCCTGCAGAGAGTGCAAGTCATCAGTATTTACTGCAATTTACCAGCCTCTCTTCACACTCTTGGATGCTGTGCAGTGTTCTCCTTATCTCCAGAGTTTTCAAATTGTTGATTTAAGCAGTTTCTGTCTCTTTAATTGTCATTCTGGTGGAGGCACTGATTCCTGGAGCTTCCTACTTGCCATCTCCCCACAATCTTATTTGCAAACTTTTTGTTTCTTAATGTTAGAGGCGATATCACTACATATTTTATATATTTTAAAAGAATAATAAGGGGTTATTATGAACACATGAAGTCCAATAAATTTGACAACTTAAGTAAAATTGACAAATTTTTTGAATGATAAAAAATTTTAAAGCTCCTGAATGTAAATAATGGATAACCTCAATAGCCCTATATCTATTAAGTAAATTGAATTTGTTGTTTAAAACATTCCTATAAGGAAATCTTGTTGCCAGATTTTGCCTAGGTCCTTGGCTCAACTGCAAGAAATGCAATTCAAGAGCATGCCATGTAGATTAGGTCAGTAATTTATGAAGGTAAGGAGGGAAGAGAAATGGGAGAAAATAAGTGAGCATGGATCCAAGAAATAGGAAGTGGCTTAAGAGAAATAAAGTGGACTGATTTACAGACTACAATTTTCCATTGTAGGATATAAATGCCCAGTCTTTACTTGCTTGGCCATCATGGCAAGGGAAAAATGGTGAGAGCAGGACAAGGAAAGCAGGAACCTGGGCAAAAGCAAGAAGAAGACTGATTTGGCTTTCCACTTGATTTATGAACCATTAATTATTCCACATCTTTGCTAATGGCATGGGAGGAGTTCCAGCTGTTTACTGTTTTGATTGATTACCCCACCCATCAATCCCTCAGGAAGCCCCAATGATAAAGCCCCTGGACAATATCTGGGAATTTTCCTGGCTTCCAGAAGGAACCTTGTTCTGAATGGGAGTCTCATGAAGGTCTTCCAGCAACCATCTTGGGGGCAGTGAAGAACTTGTTTTAATGGTGGCACGTTTTCTGCCAGTTTCCAGATCCATCTATCAGTTCCCTATCTAGGCTGCTACAATCCCTTGTTCATATAGCTTCACTGGTGAATTCTACCAAAAATCACAAGAAATAATACCAATTCAAAATAACTCTTCTGGGAAAAGATAAAGAGAATGTATCTGTACTATTTCCTTGAGGCAAGAATTTTCCTGTTATTTATCACTTATTGTAGTTTTTATTTACTTGTTTCTTTAGGATTTTCTACATGGACAAATATATCACCTATAAACATAGACAGTTTTATTTCTTCCCATCCAAAGCAGATGATTTTTTTTTCTTTATAAAGGTAGACAAAAAGATTTCTGAACTACATGACCAATATACAAAAATTAAATGTAAATATTTTATTTGTAGCAAAAATCAGTCACAGAATTTTAAATGATATTACAGTAGCATCAAAATACTTAATATTTATTGAAATATTGCATATTAACTAAGTTTGAAAAAATATGCACACTTAGCATCTACACTGAAAACTACAAAACTTTGGTGAGAGAATGTAAAGAACACCAGATATGGAGGGACATTCCAAATTTATATATGAGACAACTACATTTTAAAGATGTCAGTATTCCTTCCTTCTAATTATTTCCTATATCCAATGCAATACATGCAACAAATACAAGAAGGCATTTTGGTGTTTCATTTAAAACCTCATTCTAATATATATGCAAATGCTAAGGATCTAGAACTGCCCACACAACTGCATAATAGAACTTACAAGTAGACTGTGCACTATGTGAAATAAAGGCATATTTTAAAGCTACAGTAATCAAATCAGTGTTTTATTTCCTAAAGATGTACAGTTAGGTCAATGGAAGAGCCTAGAGCATTCAAAAGTAGACCGGCACATGTGTCCTCAAAGGAACAATAGCCAGAAACCAGGCAATTCTGTGAAGAAAGGGTAGACTTTACAAGCAAGCATGATGGAACAATGAACATCCTTATGCAGAGAAAATGAACCTCAACCAATACCATCCACTTTATACAAAGATTACTTCAAAACAGAACACAAATGTGTTAGAAAAAAAAAGTAATATAAAGGGATTTTAATAAAACATAAGAGAAAATTTCAATGCCTTAGATTAGGCAAAAAGTTGTGAGATATGATTTTTTCTTTTAAAAAAGCATGATCTTTAAAAGAAAAGAGATGATAAATTTGACCTTAAGAAAATGAAAAATTTTGCTATGATAATGAGAATGCTAAAAGATTGAAAACAAAATTGAACACTATGTGAAATATTTGAAAAAGATATAGTTATTAAAGGTCTAATGGGAATATATTAAATTATCACAAAACTTAATAAAAAATGAATAACTCATCAAAATTAAACATATATCCAACAGATTCTTCATAAGGAGGATATTCACATTACATAAAAGCAACTGAATAATAATAATAATTAATAATAATAAATAGATTCATTTTTTGCACGTAAAATCTTCTTACCATGAAATCCAATGTTCAGATTGGTTAACTATTGCATTCTATTATATATTAAGGAAGAAATAATACCACTTATATACAATTACTTCCAGATCCCTTATACTAGACCAGCATTTCTCTCATAATTATAAACTATAGTGGTTTCTATGCATTCCCTCAGATTCTTTACATACATGATCATATCATCTGTAAAACAAATAGTTTTTCTTCTCAAGTAAACTCAGTGATTTTTAAAAAATGTGTGAGTTGAGCAGGGTTTCAAAAAGGTCAGTTATACAAAATTCAGTTTTCATTTGGGACAAGTAAAAAAAATCAAGAACTGAATTTTTAAAATATCACTTTAAAATTCTAGGGCTGCTGTAGAAGAAGAGAATGCTTCCATGAATCCTCAGCGTCTTGGGGATGCTAGCCATCCTTGGTGTACCTTGCCTTGTAAAACAGCATTCCAATCTTTGCTTCCGCTTTCACATAGCCTTCTATCCAAAGTTCCTTCTTTTTTTTTTTTTTAATATTTTTAATTTTATATATATATATATTTTAAAGGTGCTTAGATTACCTAATTATTACTCAGAGTAAAGCACAATCTAATCAAGATTCATGTCATCTTAACTAGTTACATCTTCAAAGACCCTATTTCCATGTTATGTCAAATTTCTGGGACCAGGGGTAAGGACATGAACATACTGTTGTGGGAACACAATTCAACCCAAAGAAGCCATTCATAATAGCAGCAAAATACGAAATAGTTATAGTTAATTGTGGCATAATATGGTGCAAGAATTGTATATTGACAACTCAATTTTGAGAGAATGGAAAGGTCTTAATAAAATGAAAGAAATATATTGCTCAGAATTGGATACCTCACAATAATAATATTTTAATTCTTTCCAAATTATTTCTTTAGGCCAATGCAATCCCATGAAAATTCTAAACTGGTAAAAAAATTTATCAATTTGCAAGTTGATTTTAACATTTATACATCAATGTAATGGATTTAGATTACCTCCCAGACTTTAAACAAAGCAAATTTAGAGAATTCTACTACCTGATATCAAGGTATATTATAAACCTACAGAGATCAAAATGACATAGTGTTTTCATACAAATAGCAAGTAGTCAATAAATCAAACCTGTACATATATGCTCAAATAAATCTCAAAAAAGTCTCTTTCCAATTCAGTGGAGCAAGGATATACTTTCCATCAAATGGTGATAGAATATTTGGATCTTTATATATACAAAATTAAACCTCAATATACACCTTAAATATAGTATAAAATTACTTCAAAGTGGATCTTAAAACAATATATAAATGCAAAGTAGAAAATGTTTATATAAAGAGGAGAGAAAATCTTTCTGAAATTGGATTAGTCAAAAGTCCTTAAATACAACTTCAAAAGCATGCTCCTATATATATAGGATCTCATCAAAATTAAAGTTTTGCAGCAAAACAAGTAGCAATGACCAGGGATTTATTCAGAATTGAGTAGGTTATGTTCCAAATTACAAATAAGATACCTGCATGCTTTCTAATGAGTATCCTGGTATGTGTGTTCCCAGAAGAAGGATAAGAAGTATGACCAGCTATATCAATCTGTGTATTATTGTGATGATAATTCATATAATGAACTTAAACAGCCCAATATTTTCTCCATAAATTATCATTATAACTCTTTCAGGAAAGTAGATTTGAATCATATAAATTACTATAAAGTACTGATTTCCGAAAATTTTGTTTTTCTATATTTGAGAAGTTGTGAGTTTATAGAACAATCATGTACAAAATACAAGACTCTTATGGAACACATCTGACAGTTTGAAATTGTAAATGCAATACAAATATTTTGGGGGGGGAGGAATTGTAAGATGCTTGATAGAAAAGTTTTAGATTGCTTAGAAGAGACCTTTTTTAATTATATGGACCCTGAAGTTATTTCCAGTGAGGCATTAGAAGGAAATGAAACTATTATTAGAAACTTGAGGAAAGGCTATCCAATTTCAAAGAGAACATGGTAAAATTGACTCCTGATGTTAAATGGAAGGCAGAATTTGACTGATTGTATTTTGCATATGGAAAGACAATATTTTTTTGGGTTTCAGAGGGTGGAGTGTGACAGTTTGAATCTGAATCCCCAAAGGCTAAAGATTGTTTTACACTAATCCAGTCCTGTGGGTGTGAGATCCATTTAAGTGGATTATGTCAGTGGAGTGTAATTCATCTTAACTCTCTGCCCTCTTGCTGGGACTGACATAAAGGAAGACACAAAGAGACAGACACAGAAAAAGGGAGCTGCCACATTTGATTTTGCCGTGTGAGAGAAAAGAATGCAGGAAAATAGAAGCCCCTGAGTGGTTCAAAATGTTGAGTTCCAGAAGGAGATAAGCCACATGACTGGTTTCATACATCCCAGCTCTAGGATGTGGTAGATTCTGGAGGGGAAAGCAGAGGCCTCCACAGGTAACATGGCCATCTTGTGTCACCATGTGGCAACAACACCAGGGTCAACATTAGCTGACATTGGTGAGAAAACATTTCTGCTGATGCCTTTATTTGGACATTTCATGGCCTTGGAACTCTAAGCTTTTACCCCCAATAAATCCCCATTATAAAAGCCAGCAAATTTCTGGTACTTTGCATTGGCATCACTTTGGTAAACTAAAACACCACCCTATTACTAACACCTTGCATTGGTGTGGAATATTTGTTACAATTGAAGAAAGCTCTTTTTTATAGTTGTACTATTAACTCTAGTCCATGCTTTAACTTAGGGTTCACCTATTGTGTGGAACAGTTCCATATTGACAAAAAAGAATGATATTTGAGGACTCATACTTCCTGATCTTAAAACTTATTACATAGCCATAGTAATCAAAACAGAAAGAACCTCATGCTAAATAGAGTAAAAACCATGCTATATTTTGATTGATGATTTCCTCCAACATTTTCATTATGTTCTGATTTTAATGACATATTGTTTTCAGAACTGAGATGCATATGGGGAAATATGATTTCTCTTTTTTCTTTTCTCTTGTATCCAATTCCTAAACCAACTATTCTAGAAATGTTAGTCCCTACCAACAAATAACCTATTCCCAGTCATGATCTTACAGTTGCCTGATTTTATAGATCTATTTCTTTCTACACATCTAGGTTACTCTTATAATGGTCGATATTATCACTGTCTTGCCTATAGTTTGTGCTCTTTGTTATTCCTCATCTCAGATTTTCCTGGCAGCTAACCTGATACCACTCCTCTTTCCTATTCTTGAGAAATTTAGATTAAGTACAGAACCATCAGAGTTTCCTGAACTGCCATGTGTCTGATGATGCATTTTGAAGCCTCCAGTGAAACAGTGCGTGAGCCAAGTGAAGTCAAAGTTGTAAAGTAAATGTCCAGAGGCACAAGGGACTTTAATGTGGACAGTAGCTTAGGAACATTAGCTGAGATTATGGTTGATTGCCTTAGGGAAAATAATTTCTAAGGAGATTCAAAACTATTAATACTTGCATTATCACATAAGGCCATATTCTCTTCTTCCAAACTAATTTCATTAATTAATGGGCATAAAACAGATGACTCCTGGGACTTAAATTTCAAAATCCTTCCTGTTTATTTTTACTCTAAGCTGGATTGCAAATATTAAATCTACATTCAGAAGTCCTATTTGCTTTTCTGCATAATAAAGATTCATTTCTTATTGTATGTTTGATAGGTTTAGTGGATATTTAAAATCCCCTCCAAATGCAAACTCATAGATATTTCAAAGATATTTTGAGACTTCCAAATATTTTTGAGAATTAACCTAGCTTTGTTTAAATTACTGCTTTATATTTCCCTTCATTTACTTCAGATTCTATTTTTGAAGAAGAATTAACACAATTCTCAGAAAGAATTCTTCTGGATGCAGCCTAAATCTAATCTGAAATCCATTCAGACTTGGTGGTCAGTGAATTACCATACCACCTTGATTTAGAGAAAGTCAAACTACCATGCATTAAGGTGGTTGCAAGCTATTTACATTTCGTTTTGGAACTGTAATTCTTGTAAAGCATAAGATAATTTGATAGCCATGAAAATGTTTACTACACTGTAAATTTAATTGTATATTATTTACAGGTAGAATTCTAGTTGAAAGTGTAGAGTTAAAATTAACGAAATCTTAATTGCAGTGAATTTCACTACTACAATCCCATTCTGGTGCCTATGCCTTCCTCCATAATCCTTTCAAGGAATAAGCCAATTTATGTTTGAATATTAACAATAAAGAATTTCCTACCTTTCCAACAAATTGAAATCCTAAAATTTGAAAAAAGATTCATCTGTTTCATCTAAGGTATGTTTGTAACATGGTACAATTGATATCCCTAAGAGGAAATTTGAATGTATGGTGGAAACTGTATTTTATCTAAGAACATTTATTCTCTTTATGCTATGGCTCACACAAAGGGAAATGTAGAATAATTATTCAATCTAACAAAGAAATATAGTAATTCTTTCACTATGTTTTCATAAAAAAGAAAAGTTTAGGCTAGTGATTAGTTTTAAGAATTTTCCTAAATAGTCAATTTATCACCAGAATAATTGTTTTTCATTGTTTATCAAATTTGAATTTTAGTTGATATCCTTCTTTATATTCTGCTTTTGTTTTTGTTTTTCTTTATTTCTTTATTGGAGCTCTCTGTATATTTGTGCATGACTATTTCAGTAGTTGCTAAATCTTGCTCAATAAAGATGGAAAGTAAAACACAAACACCCAGTTTGTCATGAACCATGTATGACTCGGGACATTTCACATTACTTAATGTATTCCTTAATATATTTTTCAACTATGTAACAAATTCTCACTTGTAAAGCTGATGAAAATGAGGTTTAAGGATATTAAGCAATAAGTCAATGCTCTCAACTATAAAGTCTCAATCAACTTTTCTACTTATTTATTTTGGCACTGTGTTAACCACTTACACTCTTTTTGGCTATGTTCTTTGATCATTTACCACTGCTATACTTCCATAAGAGTTTTTTTTTTTTTTTTTTTTACTATCTCTATGGTCAATAATTATTTATTTCAGTGACGCTGATTCTTCTCATCTAAATCTATTCAAGTTTCCCTTTACCTCTGCTACCACCAGTGATTGTAACATCATGATTCCTCAGAACACAGGATTTTAGCCGCATTTGTGGATAAATATAATCTTCATATGATATAAAGAACATGGAAGAATTTTGACCTAACAAATATACATAGGTAAAACTAAAGTACACTTATTAGTTTAGAATCAGAGAATTCTGGACCACATATTTATATTAACTGCAACGTATTCCTTTGTATAAATATTCAGGAAGGCAGACTGATTGATTTGGTAACTGGTCAACTTCCAACATCTTTTCTACTGACGTGAATATTTACAAGATTTGCTCCCAAGCCCTACCCCATGACACACTCCCTACTATTCCATGTGTGAGAAGTAGCAATAAACTGAATGAGAATCATGATAGCTGGTTTCTCATATCCACAGTGTATTGTTTACAGATTCTGAAAAATTACTGAGATTTATGTGATCTGACTCATTTTTATTGAAAATCATGAGCTGGAAATAAGTGAATAATATCCAGTTTTAGTTGTACACAAACCTACTTATATAATAGTTGTCATTAAATCATTTACTTGATTTGAATGAACGCATTTTACAACTAGTATCACACATTTTCATAAACAAAATGTTTATCAATTGTAGTAATTAAAAGGAAGGTCATTGAATCATCCTTTTATTACACAATAATGTTTAGATGTACTTAATTGCTAAACTTTCTTGCATGATAATTAATTTCTCAACATATTTTAAAAAATGAGGATAGTAAGTCCTATAGCCGTACCAAAGACCTAAGAAGAATACAATGAGAAATTCTCATTAATGAAATTAGCATTAAATAATAATTTAAAATTCTCACAAATGGACAATTTTTAAAAAAATATCTTATCTGTTATTTATTTCATGTCTATTATCAGCCTGAAGACTCAGAGGTTGAATTTGTGAAGCAATAGATGTGAGGGTTTTCAAATAAAGTTACTACAAAATTATTTTCTGTTTAAAAAATAGACATTCAGAGTGTCCACTTATGGCTGTCACATAGGATTAAGATTAAGGAAGATGATGTTTGTACCTTTTGCAGCCCCACTGGGAGGCTGATAATTCTTCAACACTGGGTAAAATAGCTCATGTTAGTGCTTTCTCCCTTTTCTACATTCTCTTTTTCCAAAAGAAAATAATCATTCATTATGTCATCCTTTTATTAGTGCAGCATTTAACCTCTGAGTGTGAGCAGAGCAAAAAAGTGCATTACAGTTACATTGTGTCATCTCTTTTAATAACATTTATTTTGTGTTACCTAGAATGTACATAAAATTTCTAACAAGAGCCATAAACTACATATAATTCATACAGACTTAGGCCTTTTATGAATTAGATATCTCCTTTACAAATTTTCATTAGAAACATAAATGGGAGCATATCCTAATATCTGAAATAAAATAGCATAAAGGAATGAATTTTCAGTTTACTTTTCAGAACTTTAATCATGAACTGACAATTATTTTTTTAGTGTATAATTTTCAACCATTCTTAGCTATTTGATACATGTGAAGCTTCATTGGTTCTGCATGTTAAATGGTAATATTTGCCTACAAAGCAAAAAACAATAAACTCCATGAAATTAAAGTACACAGATTTAATTTGGGGTGCTTCAAAGATTTATTTTGTGTATTAAGAGTTCCAGAAAAGTAAAAATGGCCCTCCATTCATGTTGAAAGAAGACATTTGACTCCATGGCTGGGAGAGTGTCAAATATTTAAAATTTGAAACAAAAGTGTCATTTTAATTAAGTAAATTAAACTTTTGTTGTAGTCTAAAAATATAATTAAGAGTACAATATGTTTTCTTTATGATCAATCTAATTTAAAAGTATTCTCTAATCGTTAGTGAAATAATTGAAAAAGTGCAATATAATTACTATTATTAAATTTTTCACATAAGATTTGTAAATTAGACACATCATAAAAAAGAAAAAGCAACTTAAATCTGTGAATAAATAATAAATAATATTAATATTCTATGCATGAAAATCCATTTTTTGGTAAATTTTCTATTATTGTGATATATTGGCATTTTTCATCAAACTCATTTTTTTTCTTTTCATACTAGCAAATCATCAGTACAAAAATATGCCAAACTGAAATACATGGAAAGCCAAAGAAACATCTCCAAATTCATTCTTTTGAGACATTCCTATGATAAGAAAATACAAATATTTTGCTTTGTGCTCTTTTTCTTCTGTTAAATTTCCATATTGTCAGGAAGCCTCCTGATCTTTGTCTCCATTCAATGCAGCTCCCATCTTTACCAACCCATGTACTATTTCCTTGGTCATTTATCTTGTATGGATATCAGCTACACCTCTAGTGTTACTCCCAAACTGATGAGTGACTTGTTAGTGGGGACAAAATCATCTCCTATGGAAAGTGCATGTTGCAGGTATTGACCATGCACTACTTTGGAGGTATTGAGGTCCTCATTATTGCTACCATGGCCTTTGATCACTACATTACCAATTGCAAACCTCTGCACTACATGATTATCATGAGCAGAATAAGATGCATCCTTCTAATTCTAGCTACTTGGGTGGGAGAAGCTGTCCATTCCTTTCCTCAATTTTATCTGGCAATGCAGTTGCCCTTTTATGGTCCTAATAAAAGAGATCACTATTTCTGTGATATCTTCCCAGTGCTAAATTTGCCTGTACTGACATCTACATGACAGTTGTCCTTGTGATTTTCAATTCAGGTATGGTCACCTTGGTAACCTTTGTTGCTTTATCTGCTTCTTATAATCATTATATTATTCACTTTAAGAAATCATTCAGCTGATGGAATTTGCAAAGCCTTCTCTACCTGTGGGTCTCATATCACAGTGGTTGTCTTATTTTGGGGGCCTTCAAATATGCCTACCTTAGACCACCTGACACTTACCCTGAGGATAAAATATTTTCACTAATTTACACCATCATTGCACCTATGTTCAATCCCTAATTTATACTCTCAGAAATACACAGATGAAAAATGCTATGAGAAAAGTTTGGTATCAAATATTATTTTTTAACACAATTGAAGAAGCACAAAATTAAATTATAAAGCTAGAAACTTCCCAGAGATCAAATATTTTATTGGTCTCATGAATGTAATAGATGAAGCTGATAGGACTTAGAGTTTTAAAGTAACATTTACTCAAAGATTAATAATACCATACCCAAATAATATTGACACATAATTAATTTTGATATTGAGATGGAGTAAGTAGGATTACCTGAACCAAATCATTTTTGTCAAAACAATGAAGGAGAGGCCTTCTTGAGCAGTGAAATTTTAATTGAAAAACTTTAATGATAATTTTATTTAAAACTTTTTCTTTACAAGTAGGACACATCATGACATATTCTGTAGTAATGAGAAGATAAAATCTATAATTTAAGTAATCATTTTAATTTTGGTAGATTTTTACCTGTATAACATCTAGTGGAATTCAAAATCAATCCTGCAGTTATGAAGGTAGTATAGTAGAATACGATTTAAGGTGGTTTCTGCAGGTCAACACAGCAGAATTTTTGTTAAAAAATAAACTAGTGAATACAGAGCAAAAATACTGTAATGGAATGTTGAGAACATTTTCTATATATGGTCCAATATTTAAAATCATTTTTCATAAACTTTATTATAATGAATTATATGATGCATGTGTTGAACCAACTTTCTAAAATCTGGCAACTAAATGGCTGCTCATTAGATCCAGAATCAGAGACTTTCATATTACTATGGTAAAAAATAAGGAAAATACAAAAAGGGTGTTATCTAAACACAAAAATAAAAAAAATATTTAGAAGCAAAAAATATATTGTGACAGAATAGATAGAGCAAATCCTCCTGAACTATTATGAAGAGCCAACTTCTTAGAAAGATTTCACAGAGAAAGGAGAAAAATTGATTATATATATATTTTTAGGAGGTATTGGGGATTGAACCCAGGACCTCAAATATGTGAAGCAGGCACGCAATCACTGACCTTAATCCATCAGCTCCCCAATGGAAGTTGGTTTTTACATTTGTTTGTTTGTTTTGCTTTGTTTTCAAGACTATATGTAAAAGTATGTAATTAAATTACAGAAAGTATCATATTTTGCACTTGAATTTCAAGATTTGTAATCATTCTGGTGATACAGTACAAAGGATAAAGAAAATAAAAAATAATGAGGGTGTTAAAATTAAGTACAGCATTTATTGTTAGAAGGAATTGGAAAAATTATTAATTTGTAAAGATACTGACAAAGGATCAAAATTATTTCCAGATTTAATTTCTCTTTGAAAAACCATAAGAAGACAATATTGCAAAGCAAAAACATTTGAGAAAATGGTTTGGAACACGAAACATTTTATTAGCACACTATCTGTATTTCATTGTTTAGAGAACATAAAATAGAACATTCATAATGATTTAGTTCATGGTGTAAAAATGCATGCCCTTCTTCAAAAATATATATTTTCTAAAAAGTATTCAAATGAAATAAATAAATAAATAAAAACTGTTCAATTATAATATCTCCTCCTCTCTTAATTTCACTGTATATACTATTTTTCACGTATGGGGAACATTCCCAGTGTCTCTCACAATCATGCATTAATAATGAAAAATTAGATGTCTGAAAGGAAATACACTTTAGTATTTATGTCCAAGTGCCTATCGAGAGGGAATGAATTCCAATAGACTATAAGCCTCCTATGGTATCTTTTAAAAAAATTTTTGTATTTCTTACATAAAGGAAACACTATTATCCCAATTAATCCTTACACTCTTATAAAACCATCTTACTTTTTGTATTAATTCAAGAATTTCTTTGTGTCTAGGCACTTGCCTTTCTCAACAGAATGATTGCATTATTTGTATACAACTCCTCCTAATTAAGTCATACCTGCCCCTCAGCCAGGAGTATACCTGGAAAAACCTTTAAAGCTGCAATGCTTGTCTTCAGTGCCAGGATCTCCTCTTTTGATGTTCCACCTTTTACGGACTATAGCAATTTGATATGGTTTATGAATTCCAAAATAGATATTGGATTATGTTTGTAAACTGGTCTGTAACTGGGCATGATTAAATTATGATTAGGGCTTTGATTGGGCCATGTCAGGAGGATACTGAGTCCTCACTCCCTTGGTGGGCAGGGACTCACAGATAAAACTACATGGAAGAGCACAGGAGTTAGTTGGAGTTTTGATGCTGGAGTTTGCAGCTGGAGCCCTGGGAAGTAAGCACACAGAGTAGCTTGGTTGTGAGGAAAGAGAGAAGGCCCCAGGAAGGGAAACAAGCTGTTTGCCTAATAGACTACAGCTGGCCTTGTGCAGATAACAGAGCAGCTGAGCCTGGAGAGAGGCAAGCCCCTGGAAGAGAGGAACCCAGGAAGCCTGAACCCTTACAGATTTTGGCAGCCATCTTGCTCCAAAACGTGGCAATAGACTTTGGTAAGGGAGGTAACTTGTGCTTTATGGCCTGGTAACTGTAAGCTTCTACCCCAAATAAATAACCTTTATAAAAACCAACACATTTCTGGTATTTTGCATCAGCACCCCTTTGGCTGACTAATATAGAACTTGGTACCGAGGAGTGGGGAAGTGCTTTTGCAGTTAGCAAAATGCTGGAACAGTTTTATAGATGGATAAGAGGTATTTTGGGGAGGAATTGTGAGACTCTTGTTAGAAAATACCTACAGTGCTTTGATGAGACTGTTGATAGTAATATGGACTCTAAAGAGACTTTTTGGGGGGACTTAGAAGTAAATGATGAAAGTATTATTGGAAACTGGAGGAAAGATGATCTGCGTTTTAAAGTTGCAGAGAAAATAGCAAGATTAACTCATGGTGTTTTATTGAAGGCAGAATTTGAAAATGCCGATCCTGGGCATTTAGCTGAAGAACTTTCCAAAGAAAACTCGGAGAATGTGGCTTCGCTTCCCCTTGCCGATTATAGCAAAATGCTAGATGAGAGAAATACGCTGAGCACAGAAAGCGGCAAGCCCTGGGAAGAGACGAACCAAGGAAGAGAGGAACCCAGGAAGCCTGAACTCTTATAGACATTGGCAGCCATCTTGCTCCAAAATATTGCAATAGACTTCGGTAAGGGACGTAACTTGCACTTTATGGCCTGGTAACTGTAAGCTTCTACCCCAAATACATACCCTTTATAAAAAAACAACCCATTTCTGGTATTTTGTATCAGCACCCATTTGGCTGACTAATACAGGAACTTTCACATGACTAAGTAACAACTTATTTCCTGTGGAGTCATGAAGCCTCTTGTATATAGGAGAAATCATTCCCTCTTTTCCAGAGAAAATTAGCCTTAACTAATTTGTTATTCACAGCTCTGTTGATTGTGTATAATGTACTATTTTTCAAAGGAATATGGTGGATTTCTTAAGTAAAATAAGTGTCCATGTTTATGTGTGGTTGTGTGTATGGCATGGGAATTACTCATGTTTCTTGAGGAAGGGTCACAGGAAAGACCTTTGCAATCAAAGAGAATGCTGTTCAGAAGAGTGTTTGCTATCTGACTAATAATGGATATACAATCTCAGGATATGGTCAAGGATGATTTATTTTTACTCTTTGAGTATAATTTGTTAAAGTGCACTTTAACATTGATTTCAAGGAGGAGAAGCATGATGGAAATGTGAGGATATACAACATGTTTTTCTTACTAAGGACAGATATGGTACTCATACATCTAATTGATTCTTTGGTGCCAGGTATGCAACTTTGTGGTACTGCAAATCAATGGCTAGAATGGAAATGGCTGGATTATAGTTTATGGTAGGTTTTATAAAAAAATGTCAAGCAACATTTCAGTGTGTTTGTTTAATTTTGCAGTACTACTAGCAATATATATGACTTCAATTATGTTGGTATTTTGTGTTATTTTTCTCTCTCTCTCTGTTGGTTGAACATGCTAAACGTTTCTGAATATTATTCTTTCCAAAGAATCAATTTTTGCTTTATTGATAATTTTATTTGATTGTTATTTATGATATTACACCCCTCTTTTAAATCCTTTTCTCTATATTGTTTGGTTTTTGTTTTTAATTCCTTGATACTTAGGTTTGTTACATCACTAAGTGTTTTTTTTGTTGGTTTCTAAATGTTGCAGGTATCATTAAACATCCTACAGATTTTAAAATGAAAGTAATGAAATATTATTAGCACTTTAAGACCAAAGAATTCAACCACTTTGAAAAAATGGAAAAAATTCCTTGAATATTATGAACTTTTAAATCTCATGAAAGTAATTATTTATTAATATAATCTCACAAGTCCTATCTCTTAAGAAATTGAATTGGTAGTTTCAAATCATCAACCAAGGAAAAGCCCTATATGCAAATTAAAATCTTGAAACTGATACATGACTTTTAGAATGGCTAAAATTGAATACTGAACATAGGAAGCATTGATGAAGATATGGAGCACTAGAAGTCCTATATATTACTTAATACTGCATAGGTCAGAAAAGAAGAATAGAGGGAAGTGTGTCTGAGTGTTTTCTCTTTACTAAATTAGTTAGGTTCTTGAAAAATCCACATAGATAATGCTGTCTGGTAAAATATCTTGTAGGCAAATATTTGCTAAGGACAACAGATAGTTCTGGGATTATTTGAAAATGCTTACTCTATTTTGCTCTGTGGGAGTGCATTAGTAAGCCAAAGGGGTACTGATGCAAAATACCAGAAATCTGTTGGCTTTTAGAAAGGATATTTATTTGGGGTAGAAGCTTTTGGTCACCAAGCCATAAAGTGTAAGTTAATACCCTCACCAAAGTCTGTTGCCACGTGTTGGAGCAAGATGGCTGTGGATGTTTATAAGGCTGCAGGTTTCTTGGTTTCCTCTCTTCCTGGGCTCCATTTCTTTCTGGGCTTAGCTCCTCTGTTTTCTCCACAAGATCTGCTGTAGACTATGAGGGTCTCTAGGCTTTGCCTCTCTCCACAAGGCCAGCTGTGAACTCTCAGCTGAACAGCTCATCTCTTTTCCCAGGGCCTTCTCTTTTTCATCACAACCAAGCTCCTCTGTGTGCTTACTTCCCGGAGCTCCAGCTCAAAACCTCCAACATCAAAACTCCAACATAAAAAACTCCAACTCTGTCCTTTGCCATGTCTTTTACCTGTGAGTCCTCACCCATCAAGGGGCGAGGACTCAATGTCCTACCGATTTGGCCCAAAGTCCTAATCATAATTTAATCAATTAAAAGTAAAACCTCTGGATCTAATACACTGTACTACACCCAGAGAAAACAACCAGTTTACAAACTTAATCCAATGTTTCTTTTTGGAACTCATCAATAATATCAAACTGCTACAGGGAGCAAATTGGATTTTTCTCTGAAATTCACCATGGAACTGGATTGGGCTCCTGGAGTTAAGACTCAAGAAAATATGAGGACATCATTAAAGCTGAGCTTTATGAGATTTTATCTCTCAAGCTAGTACAAGATCAGTCCCCAGTAATTAGTCATTTACACTTTATTTTTCCTATCCAAGGAAGACTACAGCTATAATTTGTGCTCCAGATAAATTGTGATATTTTGTATCCTCCTGTGTCTTCAGTTTTAGGGGCAGTGGTTTGCACTACAACCCCAATTCCCAGATGGAAGTTAATTTTTCCTGTTCAAAGCTCTTTTCTTCTTGTGAATATGGGAGGGGTGAATTCCAAGCTCTTTACATGCAGGAATGTAAATATTCATTCTCATCAACCATAGTTATATTACATTTTTCTCTTACAGTTTATTTAATTAAAAACAAGACTTTAGCAAGGTATCATTTTAATCTCCATATATATATATATATATATATATATATATATAGAGAGAGAGAGAGAGAGAGAGAGAGAGAGAGAGAGAGAATAATAAGCTCACGGTTACAACTGCTCAGTTTATTTTGAATTCCTCAATGTTTCTACCTCTTTATTGCCATTGTTTAAAGACTTCCACAGTGGACAGCTCATGTTTCTTTCCTTTCATCAGGTATGCCATTAATATTTCATGGGAGTTTTATTATAATTTCTATGGTCAAAATGTATTATTTGTTTTATGGCAATGATTCTCCTCACCTGAATCTATTCAAGTTTCTTTTGACCTCTGCTAACTGCTGTGATCATGATAACATATTTCCTTTGATGCAGGATTGTATTTTAGGATCTATTGTGAATTAAACCCTTATCACAACCCAGAGAACAAGCATGGATCTTGATCTACGAAATACACATTTATGTTAAACGTAAGTACAAATTATTTCAAAATTGTTTATAAACAGAGGACTCTGGACTGCATATTTATATTAGCTATAAGATATGCCTGCATATAAATATTCAGAAAGATAGAATTGGTGATCCTTTAACTTGTCAACTCCCATAGAATTTTCTTCTGAGATGAGGATTCATAGTTGTTTCTCCCGTTGCTGTACCCATGAATCCCAGCCCACATTCTGCTCAGTTCTCATGCATGAGATCCAGTGTTAAACTGAGTGAGAATAGGAAATCTGATATCTAACAATTTAAGTGTTACATACAGATTCTGAAGAATTACTAAGATTCTCTTCATCTGATTCACTTTTACTGATGATCATGGGCTTGGGTTAATTGAGTAATATCCATTTTAGCTTGTTTTCTAGCCTATTTAGATAACATTTTCTTTAAAACAATTCATTTTAGATATATAAATATGTATGCCAATTCATACTAAGACATCCCATGAACAATCTGTATCACATGAAATAAGCAAAATATAGATAAAGGAATCATCCCTTAATTATTGAATATCATTTATGTACAGTTGACCCTTAAAAACTGTGCACCTGATAATTATTTTCTCTTTTAATAAGAAGATAGTAAGCCTTATAACAGTGCTGAAGACCTAGTAGGAATACAATAAGACTTTTCACTGATGAAATTTGAGTTAAAATATTATTAAAAAGACTCACAAATGGACCATGTTTTAATGGCTTTTCTGGTCATTTGTTTGACCTCTAAAATCACCCTAAGGACACTGAGGTTGAATTTGTGATGGTTTCTAAATAAACTTGCTACAACATTATACTGCATTTTAAAAAAGGACATCCAGAGGAGCCAGATATGGCTGCCACAGTGCATCTAGACTAAGGTAGAAGACGTGCTACAGCTTTTGCAGGTCCACTGGGTGCCTGATAATTCCTCATACTTGGAGAAAATTGCTCATGGAAGTACATTCTCCATATTCTAAATTCTTTTTTCCCAAAATAACTAAAGTTTCAAGATTGTACAAAACATAAGCTTTCATTCATTCAATAATGTGACAATTAGGATTCGATTGCAAGACAGTTACATTGTGTCTATTCTATTGACTCTTTTTCCTTGTCTAGAGTATGTTTAAAAGTTCTTGCAAAACTATAAAATATGACAATCCAAACTTTTTTTTTCTCTCAGTACTTTAAGTATTTCCACCCACTGCTCCCTTGCCTCCATTCTTTCTGATCTTGTTTTTATACAATGAGCTTGTTGGATGTGCATCTTCAAATCTTTGGTCAGATTTATAATGCTTTCTGTCGCTATTTCTTTAAATATTTATTCTGCTCCTCTTTCTCCTTCTTCTCACTCTGAGACTACCAAAATGCTGATATTGATATGCTTAATGCTATCCCACAGGTTATCTTAGGCTATTTTTAGCTTTTCTAAATCTTTTTTCACTCTGGTCTTTAGCCTGACTCATTTCAATTGTTTTATACAGGAATGCACTGATTTTTTTCATCTGCCAGCTCTGTTCTACTGTTGAAACTCTCAGGTTTTTTTCATTTCAGTTATTGTGGTCTTCTATCCCAGTAGTTTGGTTTGGTTCCTTTTTAAAATTTCCTTCTCTTTATTGAGATTCTCATATTGTTCATGATTTTTTTCCTGAGATCTTTTAGTTCTTTCTCCATATTTCATTCATCTTCTTGAACATATTGAAGTTCTTTGTTTTGTTTTGTTTTGTTTTAAATCTTTGTATGATTTGTACACAGTCTGGTCTTCTTCATTGGTGTTTTTCTCTGGAATACAGTTTAGGTTATCATTTTCCTTTGGATGGACCATCATTTCCTGTTTCTTTGTTTGTCTTGTATTCTTCTGTTGCATGCTGTACGTTTTGATATTGTAAAATGTTAGCTTTGATTTATATTCCCTGAGCTGTCTGTTTCTTGAGTGTATATTAAAATAGATATATGAGGGAGATTTTCCTGAGTCTTAGGAACTAACATAACCAAAGCAAGCAATGTGGAAAACACCTTTCATAGTCTTTGCAAATTGCCTTTGCATTGATTGAAGCTCTTTGGAGTTCACACCTCCTGTCAAGAAGCTTAGCCCGTTTTGCTTATTCATTCATTGGTTGATGTATATTTGGGTTGTTTCTATACCATGGTAATGTGGTACTTACAAACAGTGGAATATTATTCAGATTTAAATAGGAATGAGTTTCTGATACTTGCAACAACATGGAGAATATTGAAGACATTGCCTTGAGCAAAATAGGCCCGACACAAAAGGACAAATGTAGTATCTCAATATGGTTAAAAGGGAAAATGTTTGAGTTTATATATGGTAATAGAGTAGTTTGTTTGTTTTTTTTAATCCATGGAATGGCACTACACAAAGAGGTAAACCATGGACTATAGTAAATACTACAATTACAAATCTGCTTCCATCAACTGTAACAACCGTACCACATCAATGCAAGGTGTTAAAAATAAGGCTGTATATGGGAATCCTGGATATTCTGCATGATTGTTCTACAAATACACTTGTCTAAAAATAAAAAATGAAGAAGATCAGCTCAAGGTTAATGCAAAGTGAAGGGTCTTCCCTGACTTGTCAGGGCCCGTGTCTTTTCCTGGGCTTGTGCTTCCTAGAGGCCTTAGGAATACCCCTAAAGACAGTAATTTGAATGACTCCTCTACTCACTAGGAAACAGACCTCTACCTCTCCCAGAGTTCCACCACAGGAATTAAAGCAGGTAATCCTTTACCCCTGGACATCAAACTCAGTTGTTTCTAATATATTTTCCCTGTCTCAAGCTCCTTTTACCAGGAGGGCAAATTTGGGAGGGGAACATATCAGTGAGGAATTTCCCAAATCATTCTTTCCAAGCTGTAACATGCCCAGCGACACAAAAAGAGAGGTCTGGCCAGCTCCAAACTGCCCAGGGAAGAAAGTAATGAAGGGACCAGGAAAAGTGAAAGTAGCTTCTCACTTGTGTCTTTAATGCTACATTTTCTTGATTTGGCACTTGCTCACTGAATGTAGCCCTTTATCTGTTTTTGTAATTTTGAGGAAACATATACGTTTTAAGTCTTCTCAGATGTTTTTCCCTGGGAAGTTTTGGAACTATGGCTGCCCTCAGAGCCAGGTCCCCAGTGATCTGAAGTAGCTAATCAAACTGTCATCAGTTATTAGACCTCACACTCCCAGATCTTGGGGAGCTACGTCTTTTAGCCTATCCTGGCACCAACAAGCTGCATCAGGACCCAGGATTGAAAAGTCACTGTAGCCTGCTGCAAGTCTGGTGGATGGGTGGTGGTAGCCACTGCAGAGAATGCAAGTCAACAGTATTTACTGCAATTTACTAGCCTCTTCTTCACACTCTTTGATGCTGCACAGTGTTCTAGAAACTGGAGTTTCAAAATTGTTGATTTAGATAATTCCTGTCTATTTAATAGTCATTCTGGTGGAAGGACTGATTCCTGGAGCTTCCTACTCTGCCATCTTCCCACAATTCTATTTGCAAACTTTTTGTTTCTTAATGTTAGAAGTGATATCACTACACATTCTGTATATTTTAAAAGATTAATAAGGGGTTATTATAAACACATGAAAGCTAATAAATATGACAACTTCGGTAGAATGGATAAATTCTTTGAATAATATAAGTTTTAAAGCTCTTGAAAATAAATAATGGAGAATCTCAGTAACTCTATACATATTAAATAAATTGAATGTGCAGTTTCTAATATTCCCATAAGGAAATCCCTTGTTCATATACCTCCTTGTGGTGAATTCTACCAAAAATCAATAAGAAGTAATACCAATTCAAAATAACACTACTGGAAGAAAGTAAAGAAGAGATTATATCTGTACTCTTTATTTTAGGCCAGCATTTCCCTGTTACTTATTGTATTAGTCAGCCACAGGGGTAATGATGCAAAGTACCGCAAATCTGTTGGCTTTTAAAGGAGTATTTATTTGGGGTAGAAGCTTACAGTTACAAGGCCCTAAAGAGTCCATCTCAAGGCCTTTTTCTCACCAAAGTTACTTGCCACCAGTTGAAGAAAGATAGTGGGCCATCTCTGCCTGGTCTCTTGGGGCTTTTCAGCTGCTCACCTGCTCTGTTCACCTCACCTGCAAACTATCAGGCAAATGGCATATCACTCTTCCTAGGGCTTTTCCTGTTTGAGCCTTCTCCTTTCTGTCACATGGCAGTACTGAAATCAACAAGTTCTCTCCTCTTCTGTGTGTCTTCTTGAGTGAGTGTCCATTTATATCAGTCCACCAAGGAGGTGGGGAATCAACCCTGAGTTACACCCTTCTGATGTGGGTGAATCAAAGGCCTTAAATTGCTTTTATTAAATAAACTTAAAACCTTTACTTTAATACAATCAAAGGATATCACACCAAGAGGAACAGACCAATTTACAAAAATGGGATTCACAAAAATAATCTCAAACTGCCACATTTATCAAATATCAAAGATTTTCTTTACTTCATTTTAGGATTTTCTACCGAGACAATTATATCACCTGTAAATAAAGACAGTTGTCTTTACTCCTATCCAAAACAAATGATTATTTTTCTTTAACAATGTAAATGAGACTTCTGAGCTAATAGATCAATATACAAAAATTGAACGTGAAGAAATTACATGTAATGAAAATCAGTCTTTAATTTTTAAATGACACAAATTGCATCGAAATACTTAATAATTAATGAAATATTACATATTCATTAAATGTAACAAAATATTCACAAGTAAAATCTACACAGAAAACTACAAAACTTTGTTGAGAGAACATAAAGCACACCATAAATGGAGGGACATTCCAAATTCATAGATAAGACAACTCAACATTTTAAAGATGTCAATTATCTCTTCTTCCAAATTACTCTCTAGATTCAATGCAATGCCTGCAAAAAATCAAAGAAAGCATTTTTGTTTTTCAATTTTATCCAAATTCTAACATATATATGCAAGTGCAAAAGATCTAGAACTGCCCACACAAATTCATAATAGAACGTATAATTAGACTGTGCACTATGTGAAATCAAGGCATATTTTAAAGCTACAGTAATCAAATAAGTATGGTATTTTCATAAAGATGGACAATTAGCTCAATGGAAGACCCTAAAGCATTCCAGAGTAGACCTGTACATGTGTCTTCAAAGGAACAATAGTAAAAACTTTAGGTAATTCTGTGGAGAAACAATAGTATTTAAAAGCAATCATGATGGAACAATGAACATCTTTATGCATAGAAAATGAACCTCAACCAAAACCACCCACTTTACACAAAGATTATTTCAAATTGGAACAGAGATGAGTTAGCAAAAGTAATACTAAAAGATTTTAATAAAACATTGGAGAAAGTTTCAATGCCTCAGTTTATGCAGAGTTGTGAGATATGATTTTAAAACAAAAGCGTAATCCTTAAAAGAAAAGAAATGATAAATTTAACCTGAGGAAAATGAAAAATTTTACTGTAATAAGGAGAATGCTCAAAGAATGAAAGCAAAATTGAACACTATGAGAAATATTTGAAAAGGATATCATTATTAAAGATCTGCTACTCAGAATATGTGAAATTAGCTCAAAACTTACCAAAAAGTAAATAAATCAACAAAATTATACATGTACTTCCAACTGATACTTCATAAGGAAGATATTCACATTGCAAATAAGTAAATGAAGAGACACTAGACTTCAATAGCTCTAAGTTAATGCAAACTAAAATTTTATAGACACTGCTACATTACAACTATATTGGTTAAAATTAAAGGCTGAACATAAGGTTTGGCAAAGAGGTGGAGAAACAGAAATCTTGTATAATATTTAATATCCCTTAGGTGAAGACAGGAGGCTAGAGGGTACAGAGTTGGGTATTTAACTTCCCCAAAGTCAGTTAGATTCTGGAAAAGCTCACACAGAGTGTGCTCTGATACAATAAATTCCCTTGAGGGCAGGTATTTGTTATTGCTCTGGACATATTTCAAAATGGTTACTTCTACTCCACCCTGTTGGAAACCAATGAGACTTCTCTGAAATTCACAGTGGGTACCTCATGGATCTCCTGGAGGTAAGACTCAATAAAGTGGGAGGGTCACCCCCCCTGAGCCTCCATTAGATTTTATCTCTCAAGATAATCCACATTCACTCCCCAGCAATTAGTCAATTACCTTTTAGTTTTCCTACCAAAGTCTGAGTCCTGTTGAGTTTTCAGCTCTAGGTCAACTGTGATTCTTTGTATCTCCTTATTTCTCCAGTTTTGGGGGCAGGGGTTTGACCTATGACTTCCATTCTCTGAAGGATATTGATTTTCACTTTTCAGCTATTTCTTGTGAGACTGGATGGCTGAACTATCTGTATACTGTCTCTTCCTTAAAATTATTGAGGGTTTTTTAATGTTCTGATAATGAACTTTTTAAAATATTCTTCTTTGGATGCTAGATTATTCTTTAATCTTTGCAGGTATAATTTCACATATGTATAACTATGAATATATATGTCCTTTAATTTTGCTGTTCTATCATTTATCCCTTACTGACTTATTTCATGCTTTGCTAATCAATAATTGATAAAAGAATATTTTATACTTCCTCTTTGAATTTATCTGTTTATTCATGTATCTCTTTCCAATGTTGCAACAAATATTTCAAACCTACTTTTAGTTTAGGTATTAGAGCAATAGATGGTAGAGTCAAATGCTCTAGTATAGTGAGAATATAATCAAAGATTATTATTCAACATATGTGGACAGCTGAAAGTAAATCACAAGGAATGCACAGTACCTGGTGGTGAGTAAGAGTGGAAATATGACATCTGTTATATAGAATATAGTAGGTGGCTAGGTGGATTCATGAGGGATGGAAATGGTGGTGACCTAAGGGCTAAGATTAACTCAACTCTGGTCAGTTTTGTTTCAACTGACACTCTCCCTCTCCCCATACCAGGAAAAAATAAAATATAAAAACAAACAAAAAGAAACAAAAGAAAAACTTTGACTATGCATTTTGGTGTATTCCTTATTCTAACCAATATAATAATACTAGCTGATACCCAGTTGCACAAAATGTACCTGATAATGAAACTGCCACTTGCCAGCCCCTCAAAACCACAACCCACAAACCCACCTTTCATAGTATTCCCTCCATTACTGGTTTGTAGAAGTTTCTAGAAACTTCCCTTTAAATGTCCCACCTCTCTATGTTTATTCATAGGAGGCTTGCTGCCACCAGAGAAAGGTTACTGCTTCTAAAGTCAGCACAGACCAATTCTACTCACAGTGCATGCTAAGCCTCCATTTTAGGACCAATCATAATTGCAACAGAGCATAATCTGCTTAACCCCACCTTTCCCAAAACAGATAGGCTTGTGGCACCTTACCTCATCTTTAGCCACTTCTTTAAGTCTGCCTTCCCCATTCATTTTGAAACCCCCATGCCCATTTTGTTTGTGGAGAAAGATCTGAAACTTACCTCCAGTCTCCTTCCTGGCCAACTACATAATAACTACTTTCTTTTCTCAACATCCTGGTGAATCACTGTGGGCTTCTGTGAGCACTGGGCAAACAGACCCTCTTGGCAGTGTCAATAACACTATACAAGTAAAAGCCCACTATAATATTGTGGGTTTTATTTCCACAGGCATAACTATTCAGGCATTTTCTGATATACAATGCCCTGTGGAGTAATTCTTTCTGGGACTCTCAGGTGACTTTTAATTCAAGGTATTCCTACAAGTTTCTTTTGAAAGGAATCTTCAAGGAAAAGTTAGAGACCTTCTACATCTAATTACTGCTTTTATAGCACAGTCACAGAAAAGTAAAAGGACTAGTTTGAAGGATCCCTGGATATTCTAAAAATATATAAACTGTTACAGAATAAGTGAACTTCTGGTTATTAGTATGAGTATTTATGTGAATATATATAATGTGTGGGTGTGGCTATGTTCATATAAAAGATTCAATTAATCCTCTGGATTGCAAAACAACTCTTTATTTTATATAAAAATTTGATCATAGTAAATTAAAACGTTTTGATTAAGTTCTTCTAAATATCTTTGCTTTCAAGGTGAAGATGAACTGAATGAGCATAGGAAAGTAACCAGCAGAGTGCCTAAAATTTTTTATTGCCAGCTTTATTGTATCTAAACATATCATTCTAATTCCATCAAATAATTAATTCCATGACTATTGCTTTCACAATTTTTCTTTATTATGGATATAATAAATTATTAAAAAAACAGAAAAAAAAAAAAACAGATGCAATTGCCATTGATGGAACTTTACAAAACCCTTATCTTCTCTTGAATATAGTTATAATTCCCTATTCTTAGCAGATTTATTTAAATATTTTTCTTCTTTCAAAATGTGTTGACATACCATTGCAAACAATTTCCAACAGAGTTTTTTCTAGGGTTGAAATTGTAATGATGAAGGGAATTTTAGAAACCTGTCATAAAATATGTAAAAGATACGTAAAAATGTGGATTAGAAATTGTCTCCACAAACCCCGCATATCTTTACATGTGTGCAAACACATGTTGAGAGAGCACAAGAGAAAGAAAGGGAGAGAAAAAGAGACAGTATGGGTTTTCTATTAGCACAGAGTGTTTTTAAGGTTTTGAAATTACTATGAAAGAAATGATGTAAAGATGGTTCCAGAGGTTTAAGGTGAGGGTGTTTTTTCAGAGGCATCCTAGTAAAAACTCTATGGGTACTGCTTTCAATAATCTTTTCATACAGGGATCTGTGTTTTCCCAACTGATGTTTAATCATTCTCAGTAAAACAGGAGGGCAACTATGCGTTTAGATAATAAAGTTTAAACCAGTATTAAGGAAATAGTCTAAAACAAGAGTTTGCTCTCTACAGTTTCATTTTTTAGCCTTTCTACAATTTCAATGTATAGTTGTAGAATTTAGTTTTAATGTAAAATTATCCCTCTATCATTTTATATTCTTTATCTCATCAGATTCTTCCCCACGCAGATAACAAGACTGGGTATTTTTAATGTATAAGGAAGTATTATTTAAGCTTAATTTTGAACCCAGAATAAATTTATACCATAAACCAAGGTTTTCCTTGAACACAGAAAACAGGGAAACTAAATGTCTGAAGAAACTGCTGATGTCCACTTTCTTATGTAACAGTTTGATCCTAACAAAGCATTTTCAGGAAGACTGTCTATGTACGTGACTTAAGTTACAATCATAACTTTACTTCCTTTCTTGGCTCTGGACAGAAGATAAATAGATCCAGTATATCATTTGAATTTGACAATTGAATAAGAAATCTCAGAATGAATGTGCTTAGTAGTAGAGAGGTATCAATTATTAGGGCAAGACTGACTGTTTGCCCTCATTATCCTTAGACTAGGGATCTGTATACTAAATCATATTATTCCCTCATTGTACAAAGGAAAAAAGAAAAAACACTCCATTAAACCATGGTATTGATGAGGAGGACAGATAGTCTTGACACATGATCTCCCTTATCCCAAATACACTACATCTGGATGCCTGAACTCATGTGAATGTATATTTAAATAAACAGGTAATTTTTTTCATTTTATTAGTTCCTTCAACTTTGCAACCAAAAACAATTAGCTTCCTAAAGTGTTTCTAACAGCAAAATAAAAAATGTGCCTTTGGAATAATTACGAGAAAGGTGAAGCTTTCATATAATAATATCCTATGCCATTATATTCAGATGCCCAGTCATTGCTGCTTCAATTTCCCTATTTCCAGACTATCCATGTCTTCAAGCCCAAATAAATATGCTAAGTTTAATTTCAATGAAATAATTGGTAACTAATTCAGTTATGACTTTGATATGATTAAGAGTCCTGATTATTTTTAATATAAAGAATAAATAAAGAGTTTCAACAGATATAAGGAATTTTAATCTGAGATTGGGACTGTATGGGTAAATTATATGTGGCATAGAGAAGGGGAGAGATTTGCATAAATTTATACAGAGAAAGACAAAGATGGATGAAGACCATATTTCCTTATTGAGATGGAAAAGAGCTGAAATCCACTTGGCCTGTAAATAATGTAAAATATCTGTGATGAACATGGAATCTGGCATCAGATACAGGTTCATTACCTAGATCTGACACTTGAAAGTTTATTATTTTATCTGATTAATTGAATCCTTCTTGCCTCTATTTCCTCATATATAAAATGAATATAAGATTAATACTACTAATTCATTGGGTTATTATGGAAGTTATTTGCATGAAAACTATTTGTAAAAGGGCTCTCATTTGACATAATAATGCCCAAATCTACAAAAAATTTAAAATATTTATCTTGAACTAAAACCATTATGATCTGTGTTATATTTCAATATATAATTCTCTACAATGTTAATAAAATCTTTAATATTATTTTCTGTATTATTTCAGATAAATTGTGCCTCTAATCTGTTTTCTGAATTCAGCTCATGCTCATAGAACACCAAAAAATGTCACAGAATTTTTCTCCGTAGACTATGGGAGAATAAGGAAATACATCTACAGTTCTGTCCTTGTTCCTGCTCTGTTACTTGGTAGTTTTAATGGGTAACTTTGACATTTTACACACAATTACCTGTAGCCATCTGTATTAGTCAGCCAAAGGGGTGCTAATGTGAAATACCAAAAATGGGTTGGTCTTTATAAAGGGTATTTATTTGGGGTAGAAGTCCACAGTTACTAGGCCATAAATCATAAGTTTCTTCCCTCACCAAAGTCCATTGTCATGTGTTGGAGCAAGACAGCTGCCGACATTTGCCCAGGGTTCAGGCTTCTTGGGTTCCTCTCTTCCCAGGGCTGCATTTCTCTCCGGGCTTAGCTCCTGTTTCCTCCACAAGGTCAGCTGTAGGCGGTCAGGTGAACAGTTTGCTTCTCTTCTCCTGGGGCCTTCTTTCCAACATCAAATCTGCTTCTCAAAAGACTGCTTCAACTCTGTTCCTTGCCTTGCCCTTTATATTCAATTCCACACCCACCAAGGGGTGAGGCCCAATGCCCTAGTGACGTGGCCCAGTCAATGCCCTAACCATAACTCAATCATGCGCAGATTAACAAATCAGTTTACAAGCATGATCCAATTATATTTTTGGAATTCATAATTACATCAAACTGCCCAACCGTGACACCATCTAATCAAACAACCAAAGTACTCTTTTCTTTGCCACCTCTCCATCATGGACCTCTCCTTCACCTCCACTGTGGTTCCCCAGGTAATCAGAGACTTAGCAGCAGAGAATAAAAACATTTCCTAAAACAGCTCCTTTGCCCAGTTCTTTGTTTTCCACTTGCTGGCAGGTATGATGATATTTATCCTGGCACACCTAGCTTTGACAGCTATGATGTTACTGTCTGAAGCCCCTGCTCTACATTGTCATCATGAACAGGCAGAGTTTTATTGTGCTGATCATGGTGGACTGGGGTGAGAGTTTTCTGAGCTTCTCATGGTCCTTAGTTTACCTTTCTGTGGCCCTAATTAGATCAGTTAACTTCATATATGATGTAAACCCTCTTTTGAACTTGTCTGCAAAGTTATTCATGTTGTTAGTGTCTTACCAATTGTGTCAATAACAATTTTCATCCTGGAAGCTTCTTCCATAAACATATTTACAATCTTATGACAGATACTGTTGCAAAGACATACAAAGTAATCTCAACCTGTAGCTCACATGATGGCTGTAGGTTTAGTTGTTGTTGTGCCCTGTATGTAACTATGCTCTGCCTGCTGAGAATGAGAACAAGGACAAGAAAATCTCTGTGATTTATACTCTGATAACCCACATGCCAAATCTTCTCATCCATACCTTGAGAAATGTGGAGATGAAAATTGACATGTGGAAGGAAATGTCTCATATGGTACTTTTAGAATTTAAAGTAAATAAAGTGATATTCAGTACACTTCCAATCTTGTGTCCCCAGTGTAGTTATCATTAGAGATATGGAGAAAGTATTAAAGCGTTCTTTGGGAGAAGGCTAAATGACCCCTGAATTTACATAAGATGAAGAAACAAATTAATATTATTCATATTTCAATCTCACTTTAATATGTCCTACTAGTTCCAGTTATCACTATTCGGAATTAAAGAATACCAGAAACATCTTCCTAAACACACCCTTAATCATATGTCTTCCCTGTCCAAAAAATTACAGCAACTGTTTATTTTGGAATAAATTCAACCTTCTAATGTGTTAATAAGAAATCTTTCCAAATTGCTCAAGTCTTCCTTGCTAATCTTAGAACCCACCTCAATGGAAGAAAAGTATGGTATTATACAATAAAGATAGGCTTTCTGATGAATGATATGTGGTTCAAATGCTGACAGTCAAGGTTTATCTTGTGGTCTTGGCAAGTTGTTTAATTTTGATGTCTTTTGTCTTGAAAATATATGAACTTGAGGTAATATTATGTTTTTTAAAATATGTTGGAAGACTATGTGGACTAAGACATAAATTTTAGCATGTTATATGGTGTAGTAGAAGCTGATTTTAAGTTTTTTCCTCTTACTTTCTACATTTGTTTTACTGTGCTAGAATGATTAACAGCTATAGTGCTCACTCTACAGGATCCAATCATACTCCATAACCTTTCATAGTTCTGTGTTTATCTGTTCTATCTCCTTTGTTATTATGTGTCTTCCCCTAAATTGAGAGTCCATGTCTTACATATAAATAGCCTTCTTTTATGTATTTTGTTGTTCAGGATGTTTTTTTGACCTAGCAACAGACCAGAATTATATCCTTTACTCTCCCCAACTCTTATATTTCCAATTATATTTAATTTTATCCCATTTCGAATAGTATAGTACTGCTCATTTTTTAGGAAGTATTTTTTTCACAATTTGACCTATATGTTATGTGCTATGTCTATTTTTGTTTGTTTCTCTTTTTCTTAGCATGTGTCTGGAACAAAATAAGAATTAAATGCTTACTGAATTGAATTAAAAGATACTAGCTCTTTTTTTATTTGACTGAATATATTGTCATATATATGGAATGTCTTATGCCATTTACAACCATGTATTAATCATGAAATACATTATGTCTGAAATGCAAAAATTTTAGCAAAAATATACATAAGTGACTATCATATATAGAATGGCATCTAGAACTATCAGCAGCACCTATAATGTTTCTTGGTTATTCAGTGTCTTTATTAAGGAGTCATTGGTATTCCACTTGCCTCATATATCCACATCTAATAGATCACATAAACCAATCTCTGCCTTGTGTCTTGGTTCACATCTCTTCAGACATTTATTTGAGTCCAGGCATTTGAGTCTTTTCAACAAAATGAGTGCATTACTTCCAGTGAACAGTTATCTGATTGAGTTACTCTTGCCTAGTAGCCAGAGGGAGGTCAAGAAAAAGCGTAGTGACAGTAATGTTTGTCTTTCTCAATGTTTCAAGTCTAGGGGATTTTCATACATCTAGCAAAACTTTTATTTTCCTTGATTCCATGGAATAATCTGTATTAGTGGAGAAAAAAACATTTCTCTATTCCAGAGGAAATTAGCTGTAACTAGATAGTGCTTATAGTTCTGTTTTATTTAGTTGAAAATACTATTGTTCCTGTGATTATTTGGATTTTTTAGAAAAGAAAACTTCCCAGGGTTGTGTGTTATTCTGTGAGTGTGTGTGTGTGTGTGTGCAACGTATTGTGGGGGGCAGGGGCTTGGGTCCTTGAGGAGGGATCTGGGGAAAGACATCTCATCAGGGAGAATGCTGTGCTACAGAACCATGAAGAATTTTATTATCATCTCTCGTAGGGAACCACAAAATTTTGTTGGCAGATAGTATGGTGAAAATATATATTAATCTCACAACAAAATCAACTGCTATAAGGTTAATGATATATTTGCTACTTCTTCATTCTGACTTTCATTTTACAGCCCTTAGCACAGTTACTGATGACTGCAAGAACGTCTGTCAAGTGAATGTATAGAATAATTCAGTCGATTGTCTTGCTCAGGACATGCGTGGAAGCACAGGCTAATTAAGAAATATTTTGCTTCTAAATAGTGTAATTTTAAGAAGTCTGCTAATGAATATATGATTTTTATTTAAAATATTTGTTCAGCATTTCAAATTTTATTATAGGAATACTTTAATTTAGCTTATAAACATGTATTACAGAGTCACATTATTTAAGCATCAAGGCAGTCAGAAATCACAAGGCTTGAACATTAGCTGTCTTATATGGGACCTAATGGAAAGATTGGAGGCCAAATTGAATTGTGAATGACACAGTTCTATACAACTTCTTGCCTTGGTCAACTCTTCCTATCCATCACTCTTTTCTGTACTCTTTGCTCTAAGCTTCTACTGAAAGGGAATATTTAGACACTTTTATGCTATTCTAATATTCCCCTAAAGACCTTGCAATGCCTATGATTATGGTCATAATATATCCAAGTATTTCAAAGTCATCTTAATTTAAATATTTTTTACTTCCTCTCTACATAAACTATCAACATTCTCAGGACAATTTGATTATAACTAAAAGTCTCATGGATTAACTCTTTCATCTGAAAGTGCTACAAAGTGTCTTTATTTGTGTTCTGATATTTTATTTTAAAATGAATCATCAGCTGAATTGGGTTCAACTTAAGGAAAAGTAAACAAGCATCCATTTTTTCTAACCCTCTTTATTCAAGGAGTTGGAATATATCAGATGAGTATGCAGGGAGTTTTTCCCAGGCTTATAATTCAGTCCAGCTCATATATTTTCATCTGAGTGACTAGAATATGTTCTCACATAAGAGGACATGAGGCACAGTGTGCATTATGGAGACCCAGAGAATAATTTCTGGGTTCAGAAAGAACTTTTTATGATAGTCTATTTGTTTGATTTGGCACATAAAACACATTACACTCCTAGATCAATACTTGGCATAGAATATAGTAAGTGTTCTATATTTTGTTGTATTGTTGCTCTTCTTACTAGAATCTCAGCGAATTTATGTTCCATCCCCAGAGGAATTAAACAGTTTGTGTAATTAGAGGTTGTCAGCAGACTCTGACTTTGCAGCTCAAATTTTAATATCTGTGCTTCATTGTCTCTCTGGTAGCAGCTGTAACAGATCTGTCTGTAATAGTAACTGATTTAAACAAAGCATAGGTATTTAGTTCCCTCATCAGCTAGAGCCACCTATTGAAGTAGAGGGAGAGAAAGGGAGAGCTTGGTGATTTTTCACCTGACAGTCACTATATGTTTGGCTGGAGCTTTTTTGTTGAGAAGCAATTGGGTGGTCTGTGTTCACTTTTTTCTCAAAGGGAGGAAGAAGTTTGGAAGGCCCAGTAGCCTTGGTCCAGTCTCTGAATTTCTTCCCATTCTGCCAGTGATAAATATTACTTCAAGATTTTATTTCCAATTTCTTTTCTCTTTCTGATAAATATTACTTCAAGATTTTATTTCCAATTTCTTTTAGCATTGTATTCCCCAAACATTTATGTCTATTGTGTTGTTTTTTTAATCTTATTTATTTTCATCTCCATAACATTGAAAAGTCTACGTCAATTATATAAGATGACATATGTAAAATGATTTCACAGTACCATAATTATACCTACTATGCACTGGGCATTTGTTTTCTTCCAATGCTGAAACATTTTTACTTGGTCAAAGCTTTCTTGATGGCTCCCTCTTTTATTGGAATAAGTATTATTAAAACCTCTTCATTAGTCTTCCATGTACACATGTTTCTCTCAGGCTCTTCCTCCAAATTCACCCAAATTACTAAGCTGTAATAGAATTAACCCCAGGTTCTAACTTAAAAGATTTACACAGGAGAATCTTTAGGCCCATTTCAAACAGATTTTTGAAATATTAGACCTCCAGAATGCCTAATATGTTCAATTTGGTGAGATTTTTCTTGCACATGCTTCATCCGGTGGATGCCTGTTGGAAAAGACTGGTGTTTTGGGCATCTGACCCTGAAGTGGATACATAGTCTCACTTTTTTCCCAAGGAGTAATTCATTTTCCCTCTTTGAGCTTAATTTCCTCATGTGTTTTTGAAATTGAGTGTAAGCAATATTATGTAGGCCAGAAATGTAAGCCATGTGCACATGCAATTTTCATTCCTACTAAGACCAGATATAACTACATCCTACCACTACTAATTGAGGATGCATTGGGACTAATCATATAGATTGTATGTTATTGTATATCATGATCTAGGAGTAAAATTGCTCAATATAAGTGTACAGTAGTTCTAGTAGATGTTGTCCAACTGTGTTTCAAACTTTCATGCATTTTTTTTCTACTACCAGTAATACAACAGATTTCCATTCTTTTTAATGATGCCATGTTTTCCTCTCTCAATTCACTTGATTGATCTATTAAATACTTCTGAATTTTGATACATCTGTGGCATTTTGAGATTATTTTATGAATCCCAAAAAGAGAAAGATAATGTTTGTAAACTAAGCTATTCCTCTGGGTGTGATAGCCTTTGATTTTATTAAATTCAGTGAGGGGTCTCTGATTAAGTTTACTTGATAAAAATCAATTTAGGCCTTCTGATTGGGCTATGTTAGTAAGTCATAACTCAGTTTGAGTGCTCGCCCTGTTGGTGGGCTGATATAAATGGACACTCACACAAGAAGACACACAGGAAGAGAGAGAGAGAGCTCTGTCATTTTTTGATCCTGGGGCCCCGGAGAGAGATGAGCCATTTGCCTTTTAGTTTGCAGCTGAACAAGAAGAAGTCTTGAGAGACAAGTCCTATGCCAACCTATAGTTGACATCAGGAAGAAGCTGGGTCTATGGAACCTTAAGAGGAAGAGGAGGCACAGGAAGAAGAGACCAGCAGAGATCAGTGACCACCTTGCTTAAACATGTAGCAACTGATTTTGTTGAGAAAGCACCCTTGAGTTGGACTCTATAGGGCCTTGTAACTGTAAGCTTTTATCTAAAATAAACACCTTTTATAAAAGCCAACAGATTTCTGGTACTTTGCATCGGCACCTCTTTGGCAGACTAATATACTGTCTGAGAAGTAACTTTGGCTTTGTAGATATCCCCTATTTAGGACTGTAAATTAAGGCTTTTTGTCTTTCCTTATTTTTATTATATCCTTATCTCAGTCTTGTTTGGATTTAAATTGCTTTTATGATCCTAGATCTTGATACATAGGAAACTTAGATATTAGTTACCCCACTCCCTTGTATCTTAATCACTATATATAGATTTTTAAATAACTAATGGAAAGTTATGAACTTATTAAGATTAATAAATTCAACTATGTAAATAGAATGAACAAAATCCTTGAATGATGTAAATTACTACCACTCATAAAATTAAACAGTGAACAATCTTTTAAATACATGAACTATTTTAAAGAGATTCAATTTGTTGCATGATATTCTCACCAGGAAACCCCATGCCCAGATTGCTTCATTAGTTCATTCTACCAAATATTAAAGAAGAAATAGTACCAATTATGCACAATCTCTTCCAAATCTCATTCTATTAGACCAATATATCTCTGATAATGATAAATTACAGTGGGAAATATATATAGATGTGTGTGTCAATATATATATATTTTTATTCTTTCAAATTTTCTACAGAGATGATCATATTTGTCTCCAAATAGAGATAGTTTTACTCCTTCCTATTCAACATAGGTGCCTTTGTTTTTTAATGAGCAACTTTAGCAGGGTTTTATGATAAGATCAACATAGAAAATAAATTTTATTTTCATAGTATTAACAGAATTTCAGAAATTGAAATTTTAAAATGTCACTCATAAATCTCTAGGGCTGCCATAGCAAAGTACCGCAATTAGGTTGTTTCAAGCAAAAGAAATTTATTGCCTAACACTTTTGGAGTAGAAGCTCAAAATCAATTAGTCAACAGGGCCATGCTTCCTCAAAAACCTGTAGAGGAGAATCTTCCATTGCCTTCTTTAACTACTGGTGTTTGCTGGCAATCCTTGGTGTTCCTTGGTTTGCAAACATTTCACTCCAGTCTCTGCATCCATCACCACATCTTCCCCCTTTTCTGGCTCTGTGTTCCAATTTCCCTGTACTTACAAGGAAGTCAGATTAGATTAGGGCCCACCCTAATCCAGTTTCATCTCATTTAACTAATTATACCTTCAAAACCTATTTCCAAGTAAGGTGACATTTCAAGACCAGGTGTTAAGATATGAATATATATTTTAGGAGGACAAAATTTCACACACAACTGTCAAGTATAGAAGATCAAAAATATGAAATAATTAAGGATAAATATGATATAACATGGTGAAAGACACATACACATAGACAAAACTATGGTGGGAGAATAGAAAGACCTTAATAAATGGATTCGACATCCAAATTTATTATGACATCAACTCTTCTCATATTAATCTCGATGTCAATGCAATCCCAAACCAAATTTAATCAGGTATCATTTTCATAAATTAACAAGCTTATTATAATATTTGTATGAAGATGCAGTAGATCTAAATTATCTCCAGACTTCCAAAAAGAAAAATATGAAGAACTTACTGTATTAGTCAGCCAAAGGGGTGCTAATGTGAAATATTAAAAATTGGTTGGTCTTTATAAAGGGCATTTATTTGGGGTAGAAGTCCACAGACACCAGGCCATAAAGCGTTAAGTTTCTTCTCTCACCACAGTCCATTGCCACATGTTAGAGCAACACAGTTGCCGGCATTTGCCAGGGTTCAGGCTTCTGGGGTTCCTCTCTTCCCAGGGCTGTGTTTCTCTCCAGGCTTACCTCCTTTTTCCTCCACAAGGTCAGCTGTAGATGATCAGGCAAATGGCTTGCTTCTCTTCTCCTGGGACCTTCTTTCCAACATCAAAACTGCTTCTCAAAAGAATGCTTCAACTCTGTTCTTGGCCTTGCCTTTTATATTCGATTCCCCACCCACCAAGGGGTGGGGCTCAACCCCCAACTGGCATAGCCCAGTCAATGCCCTAATCATAACTTAATCATGCCGAGATTAACAGATCAGTTTATAAGCATCATCCAATTATATTTTTGGAATTCATAATTACATCAAACTGCCCAACTGTAACACTTACAATACCTAATATCAAGTCATATTAGACAATTATTCAATAAATGAGGGAATCTGAATTCCCAGCCTGGAGAGCTCTGCTACATTCTCCAAGGGAGCAGCAAGAGTCCCCTGAGTGCAGAGGCCGTGTCTGGCAAAAGAGGATGGCCCACTGATGGGTTCTTGTTATTGAGGACTAGCCTTATGAGTATTTGCTCTTCTAATTGAAACTTAGCCTACTGTTATGGGGTGCCTAAGGGTTGCCACCTGAGAGCCTCCTTGTTGCTCAAATGTGGCCTCTCTCTAAGCCAAACTCAGTATATGAATGCATTACCCTCCCCCCAACGTGATACATGACTCCCGGGGATGAGCTTCCCTGGCAACGAGGGATCAATACCAAGTGTCAGCTGGCAACACGATTGAAAAAAGACCTTGAATAACAGGGGGAAAAGGTAAAGGAAAACGAGTTCATGTGGCTAAGAGACTTCAAAGAGAGTTGGGAGGTCATCCCAGAGGTAATGCTTACGCACACCTCAGTAGGATCTCATAGAACACCAAAGTGGATATCACCCCACACAGAGGGACCCCTGAGGGCTCTGGAAACCCCCAGGTCCTATATAAGTGAGGATAATCCCAGAGATTGAGGCCTAATTAGTGGGCTCTTCAGTGGAATCTGTGCTCATGAGAGTGACAGAGTTGGACTCAAATAAGTCCTCCCTGTACATGGTCCATCAGTCCCTTCTATTCAAACCTATATGTGATGCTGGAGTTGTTAGGTGTACTTCCAGAGACTGAAGCCTCTGGCCTACCTATGTGCCAGCTGTGCCTGGAATCTCGGTGGAGCTGCAACTCCTACCCTACAGCTCAATCGACTCATCCAAGTGGCCTGGCGAAGAGACGATGATGGGCAACGGCCATCCCAGGGAATGGAGAGGGCCTGCAGCTACAGGCAGGATAAACCATTCCACAGTATATACGGGATATAAGCCCTCTCTCACTTGTAGGTGGAGTGGACATCACCATCCCAGTCCCCTCAGGATTGGGGGAGAAGCTGTGGACTAGAATGGACTTGGTGGTGTACTGTTGTAGACATATTATGATTCAAGCAATGGAAGAAATTGTAACAGTGAGGTGGAGCCGGTGGCTACTGGAAGTTTTGGGGGTAGGGCGAGGATGGGCAGTTGAAATACAGGGACTTTTTTGGGACTTGGGTGTTGTCCTGAGTGGCATTGCGGTGACGGATGTAGGCCATTTTCCATCAGCATATACCGTGCAGAACTGTGTGGGAGAGAGTGTGGTCTATGATGTGAATGGTGGTCCATGCTCAGTGGCAAGGCCCCAAGATGTGTATATCCATTGCAGGTGTTGGGTCACACAGATGAAGGATGGTGGTGCGGGATATTGTTGGAGGTGTGGGAGGTGGGGAACATGGGAATCCCTGTAATTTCTGAGTAACATTTAGGTATACTTAGCACCTTTAAAAATACATGCATATACATATATTTTTATATATATATATATAAATGTTTACATTTATGTAAACAAATGCACATATATGCATATGTATTTATATATCATTTTACAAATATTTGTATGTATTGTGAAAAATTTGATTTTTACCCACAATAAAAAATAAAAATAAAATAAAAATAAAAACAAAAAAAATAAAGCTACAGTGATCAAAACAGTATGGTGTTTCTATAAAGAGAGACAAGTCATCAATAAAACAGAATAAAGATTGTTAACCTGCACATACATTCTCAGCAAAATCAGAAAAAATTATGTAGGCAATCAGTGGAGAAAGAATAATCTTTTCAACAAATGGTGATGAGAAAATATAATGTACGAAATAAAGAACTTCAACCCTTACCTCACTCATTTTACAAAATTAATTCAAAATGGATTTTAGACCATATATAAAATGCAAAAAAGTACAAAATATTTAGAATAAAACAGGGGAGGAAATCTTTCTGACCTTGGATTAGGCAAAAATTCCTTAAAAATGATACTAAAAGAATGACCCATAAAAAAGAGAGATACATCTGACCTCATCAAAACTAAAACTTTCAAGGCATCAAATTTGAGATGACCAGAGATGAATCCAGGGTTGAGTTTGTAATATTCTTCCTTGTACTTGAGGCACCTGCACACATTTTTAGATAGAATCTAGGTATGGGTATGTATCTTTGTGTAAGGAGGATGTTTACAGGTATGAACAGCTAGCTTCTGCATTCTAATACTGGCGAGCTTGATTGAAAAGTGGCCAGCAGCAGGCATTATGTTGAAGTGGGTGACAAACACTGGATTCTTACATCAATCATTCTTAAGGGCTAGAATTTACTCAGTATTGATTCAGGATTAATCCTCATTTTTCAAATCCTGGAAGCAAAAGTTAAACTTAGAAATGCCAATTTATTTCATTGAAAGAAGGCCAATGATGCTTTTTAGCTTTTGAGATAGTTTTTAACCTCTAGAAGCTGCAGTGTTCTTATTTGAATAAGGGGACACATAATATTTCCAAATATATATTATGGTGAGGATTAATTGATATAATTAATGTAATATATAAAATAATTGCTAATAAATTATTATCATTTGTCTAAGAATGTTGATCTGAACTAGATGAGGTACAGAAACTACCGATCTCCTAAAGTTTAAGCTGTATGAGAAAAATTTTAATGTATGGATTTGTATATAGAAAAGAGGAAAAGGCTGACCGAACTTCAGTGTGTGCATTTGGGGCTGAGCCTCTATAACCTGCGCCAATGCAGTGTCATAAAAAAGAGAACCTTCCTCCTGGCGAGGTACATGACTTCTGGGGTCGAGCCTCCCTGGAACTGAGGGATTATTACCAAGTGCCAACTAGTGATGCATTTGGAAAAAGACATTGATCAAAAGGGGGAAATATTAAATACAAATGAGTTTTTATGGCTAAGAGATTTCAAAGTGAGTCGGGAGGCCATTCTAGAGTTATACTTGCACACGTCTCAGGAGGATCTCCTTGATTGCCACAGAAAACAGTGTCTTAAACAGCAAGGCTCCCGAGGGCTCCAGATTCATCTTCGCACTATAGGCAGGACAGGATCATTTGTTATTGCTACCTCAAGAAACTAATACAAGTCAATTCTTAAAAGAAAAACCTGCTGCTTTTGAGGTTTGATTTCTTCTGACATATTAATTATATTCTCATTTGAAGATAACCATTTCTACCCTGAAGTGCTTGTGAAGGAAAAGTGTTCTTTTTTCTTTTATTTTCTTTCCTCTTCCATTCCCAAACATCTTTTCCAGCAATGTTAGCTCTGGTCCTACCAAGATTCTGGTCTCAGACATGATTTTGTAAGTCACTGATTTTATTTATCTATCCACTTTTCCACATGTGATTTATTCTTGATAATGATCCATATCTGGATTATGATTTTTTGGCCTTCCTCGTGTGAGATGTTCCTGGCAGCTAGCCAAATACCATTTCAGGGTACATTGTCTTTCTTCCTTTGTTCAGAAAGCTAGAGTAGCACAGATCCAGCAGAGTTCCCTGAGCTGCTCTTGTCTAAGCAAAGCATTTTGGAACCTCCAGAGAATCAGTGCCTGAGCCAGGTCATGTCAAAGTTGTAAAGTAAATGCCCAGAGGCATGAGGGACATTGCCATGCACAACAGTTTACTGACATTTTGTGAGATTCTGGTAGACATGCCTCTGGGAATCTACTTTCTAAGAGCTGTCAAAGACCTATTAGTTTTCCCATTGCCTTGGAAGTTTATATTCTGCACCTCTAGACCAAATTTCTTTCAGACAGGAAATAGATGAGTCAGAGGACTTAAATACATGGCTTAGCTTTTGTGGGTCTTTCAAATTTTTTTTGTTTATTTTTGTTTAAGCTGGTGTGAAAAAGGTAAATCTGCATTCAAAAGTCCCAGCTTGCTTTTTTGTGGAATAAACATACACTTCTCCTTGCAACCATGATGGATTTAGTGATTATTTACAATCCACTCTCCTCACAAACTTTTCAATGTTCCTAAGGCATTTTGAGATTTTGGAAAACATTTTTGATAGTTCACCTAGTTTTGCTTGAGTTACTGTTTGTAATTCTCCGTATTTACTTCAGATTTAGATAATGGAGGAAAACTAGCAGAATAAGTATCTCAAGGGCAATTCTTCCTGATGCAGTCTAAACCTAACCTGAAGATCATTCAGACTTCTTGGTCAGTGAATCATTCATGACATTTTGGTTTTGAGAGAATCCCACTAAGCATGTTTTATGGTGGTTATGTGTTATTTACATTATTCAATCTGATTTCACTCTTAGGATGATAACTTCTCTTGTTGCATTAGATAAGATCATTGGTATAAAATTTCTTCGGTGCATTATATACAAGCCAATTTCTGGGTGAAAAGATTTCAGTTAAAGTTAATGAAATTTTCATGTGGGCAGTGAATTTGACAGAGTTCAACTCTGGTGTACATTTATCTTTCTCTATATGCGTACAAAGCAATATTGCCATTTATGTTTGCTATCAACAATAAGAATATTTCCCTACATTTCAAACAAACTGCTGTCCTAAAATAGACTAGATACATCTATGTCAACTAAGGTCAATTTATACAATGGCACATTCTGACACCTTTGGTAGAAAATTTGGACTTATGATGGAAACTGTACCTTAACATTACGAACTTCAGTTTTTAATATTCTGTAGCATACACAACGAGAATACAGAGTATTTATTCAATCTGTCAAAGAAATAAAAATAATGTCACTCTAATTTTATAGTGAATGTGCAAAAGTCTGACTAATAATTCATGTTAGGAATTATCTTAAGATACTTGATCTATCATTGAAATAATTTGGTTTTCATTAATGGGTTGTAGAAATTGATGTTTACTAGATCACCCATTAACTTTATGTTGAACTTTCCTTTTTTTACCACTTATTTATTCATCGCAATTAATGATATATATTTGCAGGAAAATTTCTATGGTTGCTCAACTGCTCAATTAAAGAAGAAAAAGAAAGTGACAACAGGGTATTTCATACTCCTTCATATAGTCCTTTTATTTCTGAATGATGTAAAATTTCTTAATTTTATAAATCAAGAAAATGAAGTTTTAAGGAGATGAAGCAAATGAGCTCAATATTCATAACTGCTCAGTTTATTATACAGTCTTCAACATTGCTTCCTTTTTATTTGTTGCCACTGTTTTTATCCCATACACAGTAGTTGTTTAATATATCATTGCTCTCATCATTCATGGCTTCACTTCTGTTATAGGTAATTTACTGTTTGGTCAAAAATGTATATTTTAATGACAATTGTTCTTGTCAACTGAATCTACTCACATTTGCCTTTTACCACTGTTAACAGCAGTGATCAAAGTAGCCTGTCCCTTGGAATGCAGGATGGGGTTTTAGGTGCTATTTTGGATTAAATATTTATTGTAATCTAGAGAACAAACCAGAATCTTGACCTAAGGAATGTACATTTTGGAAAAACTGAAGTACAATTATTTCAAAATGGTTTGGAATCTGAGAATTCTAATTTAAATTAGCTGCAAGTTAGAACTTTACATAAATATTCAGGAACACCAACCAGCTGAACCAGTAACTTGTTGAATTCCATAATCTTTTCTGCTTAGATGAGGCTTCCCAGCAGTTCCTCCCACTGCTGCACATCATGCCACCTTCCCCATCCTGCTCTGCTCTTATGCATGAGATGCAGCACTGAACTGAGTATCAGATTCCTATCTGCTAGTATCAACAGTGTATGACATACAGATTCTGAAAATTATGGACATGGATTAATTGAGTGACTTTGTGTAAGTAGTTAATCAACCTAGTTATATAGCAATTATCTTTAAATTAATTTAAGTAACTATGTACATTAGAAAACAATATACTATTTCTTAGCAAGCAATCGATGTCAGTCAGAATAAATAATATACAGGAAAATGAACCATTCCTTAATTACACAATACTATTTAATTACATTCAATTGCTAAACATGCCATGCCTGACATTATCTTGGTAGCTTTAAATCATTTAATTTTACCACTTTAAACTGGGTGTTTTAAATATTTGTATTTCTAATTCACTTTCAAATGATTCTTGGATGTTTTCCAATTCATGCTGGAAGATGAAAAGTTGACTCTATGGCTAAAGCCATATATTTAAATATATGCAAAGCAGTTTTACTTTTATTAGGTCAATTAAACATTTGTTGTTTGACAAATAATACAATTAACAGGAATAAAATATATAATTGCTGATCAAATTAATACTTGAAATGTAATCTCTAATGGTCAAATTGAATAAAATACTTATGTTTATCATAAATGATTCCATATATTTTAGTAAAATGAGACATCTTAAAAAAGAAAAAACTGGATAATTCTGTAAGTAAAGGCAATCAATATTTTTATTCTATATGTATCTACACATTATTGTAGTAAATTTTACATTATTGTGATCATAATGTACATTTTTATGTAAATTCATGTTTTCTTTTATCTTTTCAGATACAGCAAAACATACCAAACTAAAATACATGGAAAGCCACAGTTACATCTCTGAATTCATTCTTTTGGGCCTTTCTTATGACAAAGACATACAAATATTTTGCTTTGTGCTCTTTTTATTATTTTATGTTTCCATCTTGATAGGAAACCTGGTGATTCTTGTCTCCATTCGATGTAGCTCTCTTTTTCACCAACCCATGTACTCTTTCCTTTGTCATTTACCCTGTATGGACATCTGCTACACCTCTAGTGTTACATCCAAACTGATAGTAGCTTGTTAGTGGGGACCAAAATCATCTCCTACAGTAATTGCATATTACAGGTCTTTAACATACACTTTTTTGGAGGTATTGAGATCTTCATTCTTACTGCCATAGACTTTGGTCATTATGTTGCCATCTGCAAACCTCTGCACTACTTGATTATTATGTACAGGACAAGATGCAATCTTGTAGTCTTGGCTGCTTAGGCGGGAGGGGCTGTCCATTCAATTCCTCAATTGTCTATGACAATCAAGTTGCCCTTTTGTGGCCCAAATGTAATTGATCACTATTTCTGTGATATCTTTCCACTGCTAAAAGTTGCCTGTACTGATACTTATATCACAGGTGTCCTTGTGGTTGCCAATTCAGTTATCATAACCTTGGTAACCTTTGTTGTCTTATTTGTTTCTTTGTCATTATATCATTAACTTTAAGAAATCACTTAGCTGAGGGAATTCACAAAGGCCTGTTTACCTGTGGTTCTCACATCACAATGGTTGTCTTATTCTTTGGGGCTTCAAACTTTGCTTACCTTCGACCACCTAACACTTAGCCTGAGAATAAAATATTTGCTCTACTTTACACCATCATTGCACTTATGTTCAATCCCCTAATTTATATTCTCAGAAATACAAAGATGAAAAATGCCATTAAAAAAGTTTGGTGTCAAATGCTATTTTCAAAAAAAGCACATAATTAATGTGGAATACAGCAAACAAGAAACAAGGCAGCAGTACCTAATTAAGAAAAAGAGAAAAAGAAAAAAAGGGAGGGGGAAGAAAGAAGAAAGAAAAACGAAAACACAAAAAAACAAACACACAAGCAAGCAGTCAAACACAAACTAAGGACAAACAACCTTCACTTTTAGGCCCCTGAGGTGTGTCTCAGGCTGCTGGTGCTCATCAGTCAATTACCCTGCATCCTGCCCTCCGTAGGTTTTAAAGAGGGTTTTAGTGAGTGAACTAAATTATTATTATTTTTTTTAGTAACTTTTTTTTTTAGGAAAAATAAGAGACTCAAGAGGAGCTGAAACAAAAATAATGTATATGTTCTCCTTGTCCTAAAGTATCAGTATCCTGGTGGACCACTGCTCCAAGAGAAGCCAGGAATTGAACCAGGGACCTCATATATTCCAGGTAGAATCATTGGGTCTGTTAGCTCTTCAGAAAGCTATCCAGCCACTTTTCCTTGGGAAGGTTTGACTCTGTGCAGTTGGGTAGATTTTTGCTGATTAAGAGTCTGTCTATCTCTGCCCCCTTTCTATTCTTATTTCTTTCTCTCCCAGGGTGGCAGAATGCAATAGCCTGTGTGAGTGGATAAGACTCTCACCTCTCCTGGTCAGGTTGAATTCACTTCTGAAATTCAAATGTGACCCTGTGTCTGAGCTCACTAGAGAAAAATGACTCTCAACCCTCTTCCAGACCACCGCTTCCTCACAGGAGACACTAAATAGGCTTTTGGAAGCTTATTAAGTGCTTCTTACTGCCCACCTCCATTAGGGGAGTTGAAATTTTCATAGTTTTTAGCACAGGACTAGTCAATTGCCTGACTTCACCCCCTCCCAGGCCAAGTTTCTCTATCCCAGGGTGGTTAGGTAAATTAGGCTTCCAAAGCAGATTCACCTCTCCCCTTTTCTTAGTGCCACCTTAAGCTGGCCAGTATTCACCCCGAAGTTCAAATGAGGTACAGGCAACCAAACTCCCTGAAAGGAAAACCCTCTGCACCCCTCACCATAACCCCCCTCCCCCACTCTCAGAGAATGATCCCTGCCACTGGGTCTCCAGCAGGAGTCTGAGCTCACAGCAGCTTCCTACCTCAAGGGTGGGAATAAGCCATCCATAGTTTCTAGCCACAGAAAGAGAAACTCATGGTTTTCCCTTGAGCAACTTATCCCCCTGTCTAGCTCCCTCCAGATGCCCCCAAAGACTCTCACTCTGTGGGTTCCCAAAACAGCCCACTTGGGCAGGATCTTACCCCCATACAGCCATCCCTTGTGAGAGAGATGGTGAGTGCCCTTTTAAACCAAGGCCATCTTGCCGCTTCCTTCTCACCATCTCCTTCCCCTTTTGTGGCCACAATGAGATAGATCACTTCTTCTATTATGTGTATCCTTTGCTGAATTTGGCCTGCATTGATGTAGACAAATTTGGTCTCCTGATAATTGTCAATGCAGGTGTGATTGTTTTTGTTAGTTTTGTTATTTTGATGGTATCTTATTTCCTGATATTATACACCATCAAGATTTACCCTGCCAAAAGCCCTAGCAAATCTCTTTCCACTTGCAGTTCTCGCATAGCAGCTGTGGTGTTATTCTTTGCACCTATTCTCTTTATTTACTTAGACCAGCCATAACTTTTCCAAAAGATAACGTGTTTTCTCTTTTATACACCATCATTGCTCCCATGTTCAACCCTCTGATTTACAATCTGAGAAAACTGGAGATGAAGAATGCCTTGAGAAAACTATGGTGCCATAATTTCTTTTTCAAAAGGAAGTAGTTTATTTGAAAGCCATTGCTGAATTTCATTCTAAGTATTGTTAAATAGGTGTGTGCTTAGCCCTGAGCCCTAATATAGATCTGGAATGATAGATAAATTTTATTCAAGAGTATGCAAAATCCAATCTTAAATTATAGATCAGTGTCCTCAACTCTTGCCAAGATTTCTTTTTGATTAGGCATATTTGATGTATTTTCTCATTGTAAGTTTTCCTTCACTGTCTTCACTTATCTACCTCAAATCTGCCTTACTTTTACTATTCATTCTTACAGTATAAGGAAGTGTTGTCTCTGTTCTGTTTATAATTCTCTTGACAATATCGAACTGGAAGCCATCTGATACAGGAGAAATGACATTTTTAGGCTTCCAGGTCCAGTATCACAAAGTATAGCTTAGAAATGTGGATTTTCCAGCTGAGGCCAATAGACCTCAGTGAAACATTTAACCACCTTGGCTATTCAGTACTCATAAACATTCTTCTATACAATTTGAAGCTCCTAAAAAAACAAATTCTCTTTCTGTTTACGCTGCTCAAGATCTTTCTAAGAAAGATATTCTTATCCTCTCCCACAAAATGAAAAAATATCATCCCCCAAATCTTGGTATATGACTGTATTTGTTTGGGCTTTCTAGGGAAATAGAATCAACAGGAGATATCTGTAATTACTATGAGATTTTATAAAATTCTCTCATGTGACAGTGGGGATGCACATGTCCAGGTTCCACAGACAGGCTGCAAACCAGGGGCTTCAATGAAAGTCCAAGGAAGGTCCTTGATGAGTTTTTGGGAGACACTGGCTGCCCAAAGATGAACTGGAAAATTCTCTCTGAATGCCGAAATCACTTCCCCTTTTAAGACATTCAATTGATTGGGTATAACATCACTCATTGCTGAAGGCAAACTCCATGGTTGATCATAGATGTAATCAGCCATCTATGCAGTAAACTTACTGATGACTAAAGTCCAAAAATGTCCTTGTATTACAATTAGTCCAGTGCTTGCTTGACCAAACAACTGGGTGCAATTACCTTGCCCAGTTGACATATTAGCCTAACCAGTGTAGTGACTCTAAATAATGTTGATTAAAATATTAAAGAAATAATTTTTGAAGTTTCACAGCTACTGGGAAGAATTAACATATACATATGAGTGGAATTGTAGAAGTTGAGAAGAATTACTGAATGAGAAATTTGAGAAAATCAACTTGAATTTAAGAAAGACAAAATAATTCAGATGTATATTAATCATCCACTGATATCCCCTGGTGGTCAGTCACAACAGCTGGAAATAGAACAATACATAATAAAGTCTAGTGAAATGTCTCAACTTTTATTCTTGAAATGTATTGACCTCCACTGGGTCTGTGCTGAGACCTGACCCTTACTATTTGCCATAAAGCAATGAGGTATGATGAGAATAAATCAAATCTTAAGAAAATAAGCATTATTTCCCAAAGAAAGAGCTTCAGGTGAGTTTGTTTTATCAACGCCAATAGACTCAAGTCTCCTCTGGAAAAGAAGAGGGGACTTATTTTGTTCATCTAGAGGTTTCAGGGAATTTGAGAGTTCACAATTCTCAAACTCAATCTGTAATGCCACTATTTCAGGATTCCATTTTTCCAGGGCTCTGTTGACATAAGAGATTCTAGAAGCTGTGTATTCATTCTCCCTTAGAGTTCTGCCACTCTTACGTCCAGTTCTGGGTCTGATTTTGAGCATGGTCTAATTTTTGGATTCTGGACAACTTAGCTCCAACAAAGCTATGGAGACTGCTGGCTATCACGGTATTCCTTAAATTGCTTTTAGGCCAAATATGACCAGTATATCCTTTACATCATGCTTCCGTTGCCAATGTCAGGCAATGAAACAATGCTTATGATTATATATTTACCTGTAGCATTCAGGCTCTAAAGTTATTGAAAATCCCAAGACTCCATCATTTTCCTTCATTTCATCTCAGTTAGCACAGAGGAGATGCTGGTTTATTGCCCTGCATATACAAAATCATTGTGAGAGGATTTTAGGCCTGTAGAGAAAACTCTGACTTACTGAAATTGGATCCAGTAGAAAATTCTTCTCTCTTCTCCTTCCAAATGGTTTGTCAGAGACATAGAAATTTATATAGGTGTTCAAAGACAATCAAGCTAGATGGAGGAAACATCCTAATGCCTTACAGAGGCCAGTTGGAAAATGCATTCCTTTATATATTTTTCTCTCCTCTTTGTTGCCTTATTTTCATTTTATTTCATCGGAGAATTTTAGCTCATAAGCTTTTACTCAATTTCTATTTTTTGGGAAACATAGGTTAAGATAATTACTATCAGAAGTTGCCTAGGAAGCAGACCCACTGTATGGAAATTTAGATTTTGGTTTCCCTCAAGTCTGAGTGCAATGGGGTCCTCATTGTTGTCGGAGTTGGTGGTAATGGTCCCTGATATAATGGCATGAGATTTACCACTGCCTCAGTTTAAGAAATTCAGGAACAGGGAAATCTTTGCCAAATAACATATGCAATGTATGGATTCACCATCAAGGAATGGCAAGCCTAATATCAGAGAAGCCTCATAAGTAGTTGAAATGACACTTCTTTGACATTTTCCATTTTGTGCCAGTTCAGACCTTGAACTTTAGAATTTTTTACACGATAAAGTATAAGCTTTGTGGCTTCACAATATGAATGAAATTAACTCTTGGTTTGTGTTCAAACTTCACAGGGTATAAAGGATTATCACATTTGGCATAATTACTTTTTAAGGACCTGAGATGATTTTCACCATTTTAAACTCCACATTTGACCAACTTTTCTTTTGGATGATTTTTCAGTCCACAGAAGAAATGAGAAAGAGTTTTGTTGTTATAATCTCCCAGATAACCCACTTTAAATGCCAATTGGAAACTAAGCAGAAAATGTAAATGTATATTTCCACCCTTGAGACTACAATTTATATGCAACTTCTGGTTTCAGAAAAAAAAAAAATCAACATAAATACCAGTAATGATATTGCAAAATCAGGAGAGACTGCTTCTCTCTGCAGACAAAAACAGGGAAGTTCTACACCAGGACAGCCTCAAAGTATGGTGAAATTCATTAGTCTTTAGAAGTGAAGGTAAAAATTTATTCTGACTGTATTCTAAACACTGAAAAATACATTTAATTAGAGTTAAATGAATTTATCTGAGTTCTTCACCTGGTAAGTAAAATTCTAACTTACCTATAAGAAATGAGTATTACTTTCAAATAGAAGATAAAAGTTTTCATGTACAAGATAATTACATTTTTTCTATAAGTACTTATATGTTTTTTAAAATGAGCATTTTCCCTTTTTCCTTCGAGTTTTCACAAGCTTTTTTTAAAAAATTTAATTCAACTTCAAAAAATAAAATAATAGAAAAAAGCTACCCTAACAAATTATGGAAGCATTACTAAAAAGAAAAAACCCTGTCCAGCACATTTATCTTATTTAATCCTAGAAACAACAAACATTTTTAATATTAACTTCCCATTATCTAAGTAAAATGCAGCAAATATTAGTTCCATATCCTTCAGAAGATGTCAAATAGAAGCAGGTCTTTTTATGATTTTGGGAAATTCATGAAGGAAATAATATCAATTCTATTCAGTGTCACATATGGGGTATAGAAGAGAAAAGTAAATTGATAGATAAATCTACTGACTGATATGATTTTAAGCAAAGGAGAAAAAAAATAGGAAAAAAGAAGCACAATTCAAAAGAAATTAAGGAAATGCAGCAGAGTAAAAATTCATTGCTTTCTTCCTTCCTCTTTTGCTCCTCTATAGATGTTAATTATACAGGGTGAATTAATAGTGTAAAATGTCATGGGTTTAGAACACCTTAACTTAGAATTCAATGTGGAATGGATTTAATAGGAGAAGAAAAGGATAATGTGAACAGTAAAGAGAAAGGAAATAAGATTAATTCTTCTGAGTGACTGGAGACTACTTCGAAGCTGTATGGAGAGAAATGTCTTGGTGAGAAAACTTGGGTTGCAGGAAAACATAACAACAAATATGTTCCTAGAATAATTTCAAGAAAGATTTGTTACTGAAAAATTAATTTTCAGTATCCAGATAGTAAGAAAAGAATTAAAATACACCTTAAATATAACCATTGAATATCTTTCAGCATTTATCCAAAATATAAAGACTATTTGATTCTCTCATTTGCAAAGCAGGCTAAAAAGATTTTAAGTATTATATAAGTCACTACATGTAAAATGATGACAGTTGCGTTTCGGAGGTGGTAAGTATCTAAATAAATATTCACTATTATTACCACTATTTGATTTGAACTCTAATAACTTTCATTTTTATTTTAATTTTAAGTCTTCAATGTACTTTTATTTATTATTTTGGTCTCTCTATATCAGATATGTAATGTAGGCACAGCAATGTAAGGAAAGGCAAAGAGAAAAAGAAAAGATTAATTCCTATTTTAAACTATGTGCCTAATAATATATACAAATGTGGGATATTGATATTAGAAATGCATAAATTAAATGATGAGATATGAGTGTCAGGTAAATTTATTATCTTGCCCCAGATATATGGCCATGACTCTTTTCGGTTCTCTTGTCTGAATCCAAAATCTATGCACTGACTATTAGGCCAAATTATGAATGGCAAGTAGAAATCAAGGTGCTGTTGTTGAGTGTCTGAAGAACTGCCTTGGAGAAATAAATTAAGAATGAATTTCTTGGTTGTTCAAAGTGTGGATGATGAGATATTTGAAAAAATTTTAGTGAGTGTTAAAGGAGATAAAGATTTCTATAGGTTTAAAGAGCCAAGGAAAGCTTCCTAGATATGGAGAAGCAAACGCTGTCTTTTGAGCGTGGTTGCAATAAAAGGAACCAATATTTTAGAGACACTAATCTGCCATGATATGTGGGAATGAATTGCAATTATTAACAAAACTATTTTTTAAAAATGTAGGGGAAGACTGAATCCCAAGGTTAAGAATTAATAAATAGCAGAGTTGGCTTACAATTTAAAATATAAATTTTACAGATTCTAATCTTCCTTCTTATAAGAAGGAAGATTGAGATCCTGTTTGAGTATAATCTATTGGGGTTAATGCTTCCTACATATGCACATTGACTGTACCTTCCAGGATATTGATAGAGGCTTTTGTGCAGAGTTAGGAGAGACAGGATGATTGAACCCACTAAGAAATACAAGTTTTAGATTTCTATTGGTATTTCATAAATTTCCTGTGTGAATCTTTTTAACAAATAGAGAATATTTATTCAATATCCTCCTATTTGATGCTAAATTTGAACAGGCAAAAAAATGGGATTCTATTTTATACTGAAATTTCTTTTGTGTTTGTTAATGTAACCACTGTGTGTGACAAAAGTTTCCATATGTGGTCTAAAAGTCTGTTCCTTCTGCTTAGCAAGGTGCATGTCATGTAGTAGAAACTCAAAATACTATTTTGAATAAATAAATTATTTTGTCTTTATTTTGCTCTCAACATTTTGAAGCTATTATTTCATGCAGTTGTTTTGAGATTTTGGAAAGCCCCATGTGTTATACAGAAGGCAAGTGTGTTATTAATTTAGTGAACAGATTAAGAATAGGAGTGATTATGATGAAGTGAAACCTGGCTATAGACATACCTAGTGAATTTGAGTTAGTGTAAAACAATTGCTTATAGCTCCTGTTACCAAGCTCTCTAAGTAACCTAAGCATGAAGTTCAGGAACTTGGGAATCTATTCTTAACAGCAACAACAAAAAATTGAAAACAAAATGCAGGTGTTGGAAATGTAAGTTCTAATTTCATAAGAAGCTTACGAATTCTAAGGGTATGTGATATTAAGATGTGGGCTGCCAGGAGTAACATTAAACTAAAGGAAACAAAGGATCCAATGAGTCTTCTATTTATTTGCCTTTTTTGTCAGTATATAATCTACTTAACATCAGAGAGTGTTTTTCAAACAATCCTGACTCCTTAATTAATGAAATTTTCTCAGTGCATTTTATACCATTGCTTCCTGTAAGAATCATGTTCCTCAAAGGTCTTATGAAAAAAGTATTAAAATGATTGTAAACTCTGGGAAGGGAAAAAGGTGTGCTTATATCTCTGAACACAAATTGGCAAATTAATTAGAATTGAATACAACAGTGATATAAACTCAGGTTATTTTTATAAAATAACTTCTATGTTTTATCTGATTATAGAAATACTAAGAATATATGCTATATTCTGAAAAATAATCTTGAGATGATTTACGAAATCAATATTTCTAAAATAAATAATTCAGTCACATTTAATAATAACAGGAAAAATAGGAAACCTTAAAATTTTCATTAAACCATGTAATCCTTTATTAAAATAATAAATAATTTAAGTTCAATGGATTCTAAGAGCCATTCACAGATGTACGCATTGTTCTAGCCTCACCTTGTAAGGAGCCCTTTTTTCTCTGTTTTATGTATGAAAGTATTATTATTTAATCTATTTTTTAAATCAAAAGAGATATCACAGCCACTTATGAGTCTCATGCTATCATTTTTTCATTATTTTCCATAATATTGTTAAACACATAATGTTTTTTAATCCAGGATTAGGACTGCGGATGAGGCCAAAGAGATACTCACATTGAGAGTAAACAAGTTAATAATCAAGATAAATAATATTTGATGCAATCTTTAAAATTAATGCAAAATTCCACAGTAAACAAAATATCAAAGTTTTAAATAAAGACAGGATACTATCCTCTACTTGTAAAATTCACCTCAGTCACTTCACCCTAGACCTGTATATCAGGAAGGCAAGTTACTCCAGGACAAGAAATGCATCCAAACTAAGCTTGCCTTTGCACCCTATCTGCAGAGTAGATGCACATTTTGTTTCATTCCCTAAACAAGTACAACTATTAAAATCTTTCCCTTTCCAAAATAGTCTATTTTATATGGTCAGCCTACTCATATAAATTTTAGAATTAATTGCTTTAAAATATAGTCAGGATGAATGATTAAATAAAATAATTTTTTCTATAATATGAACTCTGATTCACACTATGCTTATCAATATTTCTAATTTTGACATATCCTTTTTTTCCCTGCAACCCTTTTGAGCATTAATTGCATTAGACCATGGAAGCTGCCAATAATATAACTGAATTTATTCTATTGTGACTTTCCCAGAACAAGAAAATTAAATATTTGTGCTTTCTATTATTCTTATTTTGGTATAAAGCTATTTGGGCAGGAAACTTGTTCATAATGATCTGTCACATGCAATCAGCTCATTGACCAACCCATGTATTTCTTTCTTAATTACCTTGCTCTCTCAGACCTATGTCATTCCTCAACAGTGACAACCAAGTTAATTACAGAGTTGCTGACAGAAAGAAAGACATTTTCTTACACGAGCTGCATAGCACAGAGCTTTACCATGCACTTCTTTGGTGGCATCGAGGTCTTCATTCTGGCAGTGATGGCCTATGATCATTACATGGCCATCTACAGGCAACTGCACTACACTGTCATCATGAGCAGGCAGAGGTGTGAGGTCCTGGTCATTGCTTGCTGTGCTGGGGCATTTCTGCATTCCTTTGTCCAGTGTCTCCTCGCTCTCAATTTACCCTTCTGTGGCCCCAAAGAGATAGATCACTACTTCTGTGATGTGTATCCTTTGCTGAAACTGGCCTGCACTGATACATGCATAGTGGGAATTTTAGTTGTTGCCAGTTCAGGCATGATGGTTTGGTGACCTTTGTGGTCTTGATGATATCTTACATTTTGATATTGTACACTGTCAGGATTTACCCTGCAGAATGTCACAGCAAAGCTCTTTCCACTTGCAGTTCTAACATAACAGTTGTGGTCCTGTTCTTTGTGCCTGTTCTCTTTATTTACATTAGACCAGCCACAACTTTTCCAGAAGTTAGTGTTTTCTCTTTTCTACACCATCATTATCCCCATATTCAACCCTCTGAACTACACAGTGAGAAACCTGGAGATGAAGAATGCCTTGAGGACTAGAGTGCCAATGCAAGTTTTTTATTTATTTATTATTATTTTTTAAAAGATATTTCAATTACATAAATATTACACAGAAGTTATAGGGATTCCCATATGCCTCACTCCCCACACCTCCCACACCCTACCACATGATATTAACATGGAATAATACCATGTGATATTATTAATTACAAATGATGCAAACTTTTTCATTCTGCATTTTATTACAATTTTAACATTTTCTTCTAAAAAAAGTGTTTCCAGAACAACACTTTGATTTGTGAAGAAGGTATGCATTATAATATATATAAGTATACATTAATTCATTAAATCAACTTTAAATAACCACAACATTAATTTTTATTTTCTTATTCTCAATATGTGTACATCAAATGGAAAATATTATATTGTTTAATGGTCAATTTCATTGTTTATTTTATAATTGAACATTAAAAATTGAACTTAAAAAAAAAAAAAAGAGGAATGCCTAGAAGAAAGTGTGGTGCCAGAAACCAGTTTTGATTGCCAAGCAAATGATCTGAAAGATATCTGATACACAATATACACCTTATTCAAGTGATGTTTGCCTTATACCAAATATATTAATGCAAAAACTCTGCTATAAGCAAAAATTACCATAGCCATTACTATCAGTATATTAATATTATAATTTGCTTTGAACTGTTTTTCTTCCCTTATCTGCATTTCTTACATTGTTCTTTGAAATTTTTTGTCATTCTTTCCTTGTTAATATCTTTTAAACTTTTCTTTTAGTTTCTTTTCTTTTGGATTTTACTTATAGGTTGCTAAGTGGAACCCATCTTTCTCACCTCCTTATTCTTTGCTTTCATGAATGTGTCTCCAAACATACATAAGCTACACTAATACCAATCATTCCAGTCCTAAAAGGCCCATAAGACTTATTATTCTTCCTGTATTTCTCATTAAAATAAAAAATGGAGCATCAGAAATTCAGAGCCATATTTTTGAACTCATCCCATGCTTTTGTGTATGCACTACAACAATTTAAATATCAAAAATTATTTATATAGAGTCTAAACAATAAACATACTTTTAAAGAAATAATAATAAGAAAATTAGGAAGATTTTCCTAAAGTGATTTCAATTGGATCACTTTAAATATCACAGTATTTTCATAATTATAGTAACACTTATTATGCATATGGTATACTGCAATTCCTCTTTACATAGCAATGAAATGTTATAGTAAAAAGCAAGTTAGTCATATAATTTATTGTCCAACTTCAGCAACATTGACTGTAAGAGGGGGTGTTACTAATAATTATGCTCAAACCAATGACATAAAATGGGATAATGTCAGGTGACCAGTATGTCTGGCTGCTTTTAAATGTCTGGGAAGTCTGGACATCCCAGGGAAAAGTTCAATGCCAGTTGTGGAATCTCCACTTAGGATAACTACTTAGAGCCAAGGAAATTGTAAGCGCAAAGGCAAACACAGGTACTGACATTACTTGATCAAGAATATGCTTAAATTAATTTTTTCTATTACCACCAAAATGAAAACTACAAACTTTCAATTTTTCATGGAACATATATATGTCTTAGAATATCCAAAGAATTCAAAAATATTTTCAAATAATAAACTAAATAATCAATTATAATGGCATTAAAAATGTTATAACAAAGAATGATTAAATTAAAACAAATATTTGTGAGAAATTGAGAATATTTTCTTAGAGAAAACCACCATTTATGTTAGTTTTGAAATAATGATCTAATTTTTATTTTATTGATGAACAAACTGAAACTCAGAGGATTAAAAAGATTTTCAGTATCAAACTCTCAGCTAGAGAGACATATGGTAAAGTAAAAAAAAAAAAAAATCTCATGTAACTTAATGGCAATTTTGCCATAGTTTTATTTCAAGCTTACCAGCAAGGGAAGAGCCTTCATAAAAGCCAGATAAATGATTTCTGTTTTTATAGACACTTTTGTAGGAGAAAAAGTGACATGAATATTTGTATGAGATTTTTAGAGTAAATACAATAGAAGAATGTCCGGTTAAACTGCTAAGCAAAACATATGTTTGAATGATTGAATGCACGTTACTTAAAGAGGTTCTTAATCTTGTTAAATTTTATCAGAAAATTATTCCTATATTTTCCCCCAGAATGGTATCTAAAGATAGTCAAATATCTTTCCTCAATTATGAGATAATTTTCATTCTTCATAAACCTCCTTTTGACTGAGATAAAATTCTTTGTCAAGATAAAAGATCTATCACATTGTAATTCTGTGTTAAATCATTAATTGGTTGTTACTTAGTTAATATTTTGGATTTGTATGTTTAAATTTGGATTTGGGTTTAGTAAATATATTTCAAACACTACTGCAATAATAGTATTATTCCATTCTCTCTTGCTTTCTCTTCCACCCTCCTTCCCTCTTTGTCTCCGTCCTTCCTCTCTTTTTCTCATAAATATGTATACATTATGTATGTTAGGAAAGGCATTTACTGAACAGATTTCAAAGTGGCCTTCATGACAACATGCCATATAGACTATGGGCATGGGCTTTACAATGATGCTCTGCTCAGTTCTGAACGTTCCTTTCACTAAGGTACAATAATACTGGCTTACAAACACACAAAGACATTCTGGGTAGTCACAAAATCTACAGTTCATAGAGTATGAGGCATGGAATTCGTTTTTAACTTGAATTTGTATTTATGATTGTTTCTATCTTTTCCATAACTGCTTTTAAGTTTTTTTTAATTTATTTTTTTACTAATTTGATAACTTTTATACTGTGAAGCCAAGTAATAGGTGTTAGCTCATCTCTTCCAAGTTTAGCCTTCTGTACTTGCAGGATCCCTCTTCCTCCAATATTCCTCAGTTTACTAAACTTCTTGCTCAGCCATTTAATATGCAATTTTTTAAAAGCTAATTATTGTAAGTTAGGAATGTTCTTAAGTTCCTTTAATGATTCATGTTGAAGACTGGTTTTCATAAAAACTAAACCAGAGGCAAATTTGTATGCTAACGCCTTGTTCAGAAATGTAATTCCAGGGAAGCTGGTCTGAGGGAAAACAGAAGTGAGGCTGAGATGTGGAGAACCAATACAAAGGAAAGTGTGAGAGAGCCAGCCAGAACTTTAAGTCAAACACTGCTAGTTATTATGTCTCAAGTGGCATGTTTACAAAGGCAGGGAAGAATATACCACACATTAAAACATTAAAACTGTCAATGAAAGAGTTAAAATCAGAAAAAATAATCTGTCTGACTGTCTCCTGTCTTTTGACTTCACTTGCTCGATATTTACCCCACATAGATGAACTCCCAGGGAATTTTGAGTTGCATCATTTGATCCCCTCATGTTCTCCCAGTCTGAAGACCCCACACTTTACACGGTCATATTTCTTTGAAGGTTAGAAATAGTGAAAAGAACTCCCAAAATCCAAGCACATTTCTGGTCAACATTTCATTCAGTGACAAGCTTGTTTAGGTCTCTCACCAATGGGCAGCAGGCACATTTGTGAACCACTGGCTCTCAGTGGTATTGTATGGACCGGTATGTTATAATAGGAAAAACAAAAGTAGATGCTATAACAACTTGCCAAGTTTCCAGGCACAGGTAAGAAAGAAATTCAAGTACATGCTATTGAAATAACAGTGTCTTCATAAACAAATTCAGAGATTCCCCAGGAAGCTTGAATGAAAAAGGGATATATTTAAAAAGGCACAAAGAAGCAAGGTGGGGGAAGAGTGTTATCTATAGCCAGAAATGAAATGTAATTTTGGTAGCAAGGGAATAAACTAGTTGCAAAAGTTATTAGAGAAAACATGTAATATTGAAGCAAACTACTGCTCAAAGCCAATAATAAGTATAGAAGGGAGGTTTCCAGGAACTGTCTATTTTCTCAAAGATGAATCCCTAAAAAGTACAGGGTTCCGCTGTTGGGATATATATAGTTACAAAAAGTAATTTAATTTGCCAAAAAAAGTAATGCATTTAGAATTTATGGATGAACATGATGACCATCAATGTTGAGGAAATTGATAAACATATGGTAGTATAATAGTATAATCACAACTTATGTAAAAATATACCTCTTAAATAATAAAATCTCAATTCCCTCTCTATAAGAAGGTGTAGCTCACAGATCTCCATCACCAAATATGCTATATATTTTCTGCAAAACATTAATTTTAGAATATTTTAAACTTGAATTTTGAAAGTATAAAACTTTTACTTTGAAAAAAATCTTGATTTTGCTTTACTCACTGACCATATATATTTAATGTGAAACCAAAATAATATTAGTCCAACATCCATGACATATCAAGTAGGATGGTAGAGAAATCTCACAGGCATATTTGAACTTATGAGAAATCCAATACATATCTTGGGAGAAACAGTGGGTATAAGAGATAAATGGGACTATAACAGAAATAGTATTGGAAACTCTGCCTTTCCAAATGTTCAACAATGCTGGAATGTATATAAGATGTGAGCTATTATTCTGCTCTTTCAGCTGTCAAGCATCTCTAATAGAATAAATATCTTCCTGTACTGGATGGTTGAATCCCATCTTTATCATTTATTAGCTATGTGACCTTGGTAATTTTAACCACACCCAATTCTCACCTCATATGTTGAAATTAGAACCTAATGTGTATAAGATGTGACTTTACTATAACAACATCTCTATATTTCAAAAATCACGCAAATTAACAAATAGACATATTTATGAAATTCCTACATATTTCTAGGTCTCAAAGTTAGAGAATGAGATTTCGTGTCTAGCTGATTTGGCTATTTTCACATTGGACCTAGGGTAGAAGTCTTTCCTGACCAACATCGTGGCTGTATGAAATCAAAATATATTGGAGATTAAATGAAGAAGAAATATCATAAAGATGTTTGATGTCCAAATGTATCATTAGCCATAAAAGAGGTGATTCCAATACAAATGATAAGCAGAATTATACATTGATATATTTGTTCAATAAATATTTATTGAGCTCTTCACATATGCTGTACACATTTCTAGTTACCACAAAAAGAGCAGTGAAATAAACAAGGCATTACTTGCCTTCATGGAACTTCAAATCAAGTCAAGTATAAAATCAAAGGAAGCAAGTCAGGAAAGGAAACTGAAAGAGGAACACCACCAATATCCAGCTGTTGTTGAAGGCTTAGCATTTACATGTGCTGGCTGATTTACATACACTGGTAGAAGGCACTCAAAGTGAGCAGTTGTAATGAGAAGATATCCATTTGCATCTAAAGATAAATCCCCTTCAAATTATTTGCTTCTTTTTTGAGAACAATTGATTGCACCATACTTTCCTTAAGGCATTTTTCATCTCCATGTTTCTAAGAGTGTAGATAAGACGATTGAGCATGGGAATAATAATTATGTAGAACAGAGTAAACACTTTATCTTCCTGTAAATTTGTAGCAGGTCTAATGTTAATAAAGATGATAGGTGCAAAAAACAGAATCATAACTGTGATGTGAGAACTGCAAGTAGAAAGTGCTTTGTGGTGGCTTTCCAAAGAATATGCTCTCATATTATGCAATATAATAATGTAGGAAACCATTGAAACCAAGAAAATCATCAATCCCATCAGGCCAGGATTGTCAATAACTAAGAAGACAATTTTGTGGGTATCAGGGCAGGCCAGTTTCAACAGAGGATATACATGGCAGAAATAGTGACCTATTTCTTTAGGGCAAAAGAAAGGTAAAAAATTGTAAGAAGAAAGAGGCCAAAGGAATGAAGAAATCCCCCAGCACATGAAGCAATGAGTACTGAGTTACACCTTTGCCGATTCATGATAATAGTGGAGTGGAGTGGTTTGCAGATGGCCACATACTGTCATAGGCCATCCTGTGAAGATGAAGTGTGTGGTAAAAAGCTGTGTCATGCAATTTTTATAGGGAATGGTGTCCTTCTCTGTCAGTAAGTCAGTCATTAATTTGGGTGTCACATTGGAGGTGTAGAAAAGGTCTGAGAGAGCAAGGTAACTAAGGAGTAAGTACATGGGGTGGTTAATTAGCTGACTGCATGTGATAGAAATCATAATAAGTAAGTTTCCCAACCAAATAGCTAGGTAACATGTAAGAAAAATAAAAAGCAGAGGATCTGGACTGCCTTGTTCTGAGAAAGTCCCAAGAGAAAAATTTCAGTCACATTATTTTTATTTTCTATGGTCCAGTACAATTTTGGATGACTCAAACAAGTTAGCTGAAATGACAAAAGTAGTGAGAAAAATCGTTCAGGAGAAAATTGGAAATATATTATCTAATTAAAATGGTACTAAATAATTTTTTAGACCTAAGCCATCTTGAGGATCATCAAAATCACTCATTCATTCAGCAAAAGTCTTTTTAATACCCAGTGGAAACACTTTTTGAATAATTATTTATTCAATGATGAATTAGGCAAAGTCCAAGCTTTAGTGAATTTAAAGTTCTTTTATGGTCAAGATTAAATTAACAAGATAATTTCAAATAGTTTATTGTAGGAAAAATATATAATATATTGTCTAAATTGATCATTTTGAGTAGAACAGGGCTTTATTAATAATCATGCTCTGTTAATAGACATAAAGTAAGACTTTGGAAAGTTTGCAGTATGGTTCAGGCTGTTAATGAGGCCTCTCACTCTGCGTGGCTCATTGAAAATTCCTTTGTGTACTTCACAAGATTATTTTTCACCAGTAATTAGAAAAATTGATATGAAGTAAGTTTATAAACAAAAAAAAAAAGAATTATATGAATATAAGTTCTGCAATTGCAGAACTTAACTAGTTATTTAGTTATTTTTAAAGCAACTACTCAAAAACCACCAGTTTCAGTAGAATCTTGCAATGTTAACATCTAGAAAATAAACGTAATTTTAGACTCAAGAAAGAAGTTTTATTCTTCAATAGAGTAATGGAAAAATCAAGTTTAGTGTCAAAAGTACATAGTGAAGAATTTTCTTGTTTGTTTCTCTGTTTTTTTTTTGTTTATTAGTAATATTGAAATAATGAAAATGCTCTAATAATGACTGAAGTTATGAATGCACAACTATGTGATTATAGCAAATACCATTGATTGTACACTTTGCATGAATTGTACATTCATTAATACATATCAATTAAATTGTACATGGAAGTAGGGAGCTGGCAGAGCTCAGTTTTGAGCACATGATTCCCGTATATGAGATCCTGGGTTCAATTCCCAGTGCCTTCTAAAAAAAAAAAGTACATGGAAGTGGATAAATAAAATTAATGATAATATAAATATAAAAAACAGTAAATAATAATTATTAAGTCCTACTAAGAAGGCACTATTATATTTTTACATATATTAACATATTACATGTTCTGTAAACCTTACAAAGAAGATATTATTTTCCTCATTTTCAGATGAGAAAAGTAAAGCACTGAGGAGTTAGGTAATGGATCCAAGCTCAAAAGTCCAGTAAGCAAGAAGTTTTGAACCTGTGTACATTAACTTTTCAAGCTGTGCTCTTAAACACTATGTTGTGTCACTTTCTGGAAATAAGAAGATCTTCAAAGTATTTTATTTGATGAAGTATTTCTGAAGCTGTTGAGAAAGGTTACAGCAAGTAAGACTTTGTGACATTTGCTTCTTTATTGTTATTATTATTATTAATATATATATGTTTATCCTTAATGATCTAAGATTCTGGAGGTCATACTGATATGCCAAGAACTATGTTTAAATATACCATCTCAACAGTGCTACTGTCAACTTGGCTGGGTGGAGGGGAGGAATGGCTGGATGATGGCTGGAGGACCCTCACAGTAGAGATAAAATATTTTTAGTCACAGAAGGAGATTTGAGCAGTAAAATGTTAATATAGGTAATATAGACAAAGTGTAGAGAAAACCATTTTCAACTTCAAAGGAAGGAAAATGAAAGGAAAAGCAGCTCAGCACAGGAAGATCATTTGTAGTCATTCTACGCAAGATAAAAGCCTTTTTTTTATATCGGCAATTTAGGTCACCTGCTGGCCAGCCTTATCCCTTCCCAAATGTTCTAATATGCATATCCCATATACTTAGATATGCAAAACCATAGTTAACTCTCATATTCAGAAGAATGGCCAACATAAAGTAGAGAACCCCTATGGTTACTTATTAGACTGATCTGACTTGTACTTCTTTTATTAATATGATTGAACAACTGAGAATCAACAGAATTTAGAGATATCCAAAAGCATAACAAAGAATAATGAAGATACATAACACTTGACCATAGAAGGGATAAGAACTAATTAAAACATCTAGATAAATTTCTTCAAACTAGTGAAAGTGAAAATTTCTCAAGAAACAAAAGCACATTGTTATTTTTGGGTTTCTTTTAGTTGAATGAGAAATATGGCCTGCTTATATAGTTCAAATTTGCTAATTAAATACAGAGACATTTCTATTATTGGATATTTTAATTCTCTGACACAAAAGACCTTGCAGTATAAGACAACAGGTGGAAAAGGACCTTGAAAATTACAGAGCATTATGCAATTTTGAATTTTGTTGTAACAAAACTGTGTGACTTTGAGCATGATGTGAAGAAATGATATAATGATAAACATATATTTATTATAAAACAACCAGTTTTTCAGTTATCTACCCTTTCAAAAAATAGCAAATTTTCAGGAAGTTACTGAATTATATCTTATCAGGCTATCAAATTTGGTTGCCTAGGTGGAAATTTTATAAAGAGATGTGGTCAAGTTCTTAATTTAAAAATTCCCCTTGAACACGATATTATAAAAATGATGCAGTGTTGGTTGCGGGGCCGCTGCCGGAGTGGCGGCGACGGTGGCTGTTCCTGCTGATGGCAGGAGTGCCGGGCTGGTGGCCCGGTTGGCGTGTGGGGGGAGAGGCGGCGGAGGGCGCAGTAAAGAGGCTGCGGAGACGAGGCTGATGGCGCAGGTCTGTTTATTTAGAAAAATGCAACACCTTTTATAGGGCAAAGGGGG
>JAQZBX010001892.1:0-77307 GCA_029593785.1 Cabassous unicinctus | reverse complement strand
TCATGCATTGTGGTGACGCTCCTAAGCTCATGTTTTCAGAAGCTCCATTTGTGCTGGTGACCTTACAGATTTCTGAAGGTTGATGGGTCTAGAAAGTGTTTAAAGGGCTCTGAGGATCCATGGGGGAGAGACTTCCTTGACTCCTTAAAATTGAGAATCAACTTGCCTAGGCTTGTGTAGTCAGTCCCTTTGGAGGATAGTCTTGGAGACGTTTCCATACATAGATCTGTGATTCTGCAGGAAGAAACGTTGGCCCCAGGCCAACCCTGAGGGGCTAAATGAGCACTCTGAGCTCTCATGCCTCCTTATGTCAAAAGGACACAGTGCAGGGTTACCCCCCCCAGATTGGTTTGAAAATAAAACTCTGCAAAAACACAAGTTCTACAGAAATTCTTAGAGCAGCGTTTGTCCCCCCACTCCCCTGTTCTCTCACAAGTGTAGACATGTCTACTTCGTAGCATGATGGATGCTCCCTTGCATAGGTGATTTCCACAGAGAGAACCTTTGCCCTGATGTTCAGCCCATTCTTTCAGGTCTATGGGCTGCTGGATTCCCTGGTGACAGACTTGATGGTCCTGGCTGATGAGCTCAGCCCCATAAAGCACGTCAAGGAGTCTTCCATCTTTGAAGCTGACTCATGTGCCTGAGCAGCCTTATGGGAAACCGGTTACCAAACAAGTCAATAAAGAACCTTTAAGTTTCTATCACTGCTGTCCTTCCTCTGTGTCTTAGATGTGGGGTCTGGGTGAGGTCATTTCATGACCCAGATCCTCCCATGTCCCACCTGGCCCTCAGGTTTCCCCCTTCTCAGTCCCTGGAGCCACCCAGCAGGAGAGAGACACAATGGGGGAGGTGATGTATGGGATGACCAGCAGAAGAGCAAGTTGGTAGCAGGACAAGGAACTAATCAGATGACAGGATAGAGTGTCACCCCTCATAGTCTCTACCTCTGGCCTGCCTTGGTGCACACTTGGGGTCATGCCTCCTGGAGCCATGTGTTCCTGAAGCATCATCACCAAGTATGACAGAGTGTGAGACTAGAAGGAAAGTAGACAACGCCCCCCCCCAATCTGGCTCCCCAAGATCCTCCCACTTCCAAGGACCCATTCCCATCCCTGAGGATCACACCTACCCACCCCATCACCCTGCAGGTCCAGGCCCCCTTGTCCTCAGCAAGAGGTGGCTCTTCCCGTGGGGCCCTGGGTTCCGGCGTTCTAGTCTTATGCCCCTCCCCATGTCAAATTATCTGGTCTCCTGGAGCCCTTTTCCTGGCTTAAAAGTGGCCTCTGGACTTCATGCTCCCTCCCCTTGCTCGGAGGAAGGTGAAGCGAGTGAGAGATGGCTCCTGGAAAGAAAGGTGCTGTGTTGGCTTAAATTCTGGACCATAGTGATTTTTGTCAGAATCATTCTGGGCCAGACTTCCTGAGTGCAGTGGGCTCCAGTCTCCCAGAGTTTGAAGAACAACTTGAGCTAAAAGTGGGCTTACTGGAGCAGAGAAGCTGGGGGTGTGGGCATGGGCCAGTGGCCCCAGTCTAGCAGCCCCTTAGGTTTGCATTTGGTGTTTCTAATAAGGACTTCACGGACCTCAAGCATCCTCTAGTTGAGAAGCGGGAGAAGGAGGTTTGCAGAATGCAGGACACCCTGTCCCTGTGTGGGAGAGAGGAGCCACAGGCCTGACTGGTACTGCTAGTTGCAGGGGCCACGAAAGGGGCCATGCCTCGACCCCTGGAGCCTCCCTCCGAGTGGCTGAGGTAGCCAGCTGGGAGCCACAGAAGGCAGGAACCCCACCACAGGGCCTGTCCCAGGAATGGTCCTGCCCTCCCCTTTAATGTCCTCCTGGCCAGAGGATGAAGGGCAGGGGTGGGGTGGGTGGGGTGGGCGTTGGAGCCCCCTGGCCGTTTCTTCTCGGAGCAGCAGGGGAAGGGTTAACCCTCCGTGGGGGGTGGGGGTGGGAGTAGGTCGGCAGCCTGGGGACAGCCAGCAGGCGGTGAAGGCTCCGCCTGCCGAACCAGCAGGAAGGGGTTAACAGGCCCTGCCTCCCTCCTGCCTGTGTCCTGTTACTGCTGAGGCAGACCTGCCCGGCTCGCCCAGCAACTTTCCTCCTGAGTGCCTGGGAGGCAAACGTGCAGGAGGCAGAGCTGCTGCCATACCGGGGACCCCGTGCTGCCCTTGTGAGGGGTCTGCCTGCTGGGACAGGGCTGGTCTCCGGGACGAGGGTCCGTGGTGGATGGCTCTGGAGACACTCCCCAGGCTGTGCCATCCTCCTGACGCGCAGGTCGGAGGGTCACTGCAGAGGCCGCTCGGGGCCCCGGGGCTGGGGCCGAGGGAGCCTGCACGGGAGGTAAGCTTGGCCGTGCACCCTCCCTGGCAGCGTAGTGCCCTCCGTGGAAGGTGGGGGTGGAGAGTGGGCTGGAGGTTTAGTCTTCCAGGTGCGAGGGAGGGAGAGGGGCCAGGCAGGGCAGGGCCGTAGAGGCACCTGGGGGCTTCTTGCCTGCTGTCCCGCCTTCTCTGTTCCCCCAGGAAGGAGGACTCCGGGGCCTCCTCCCCATCCTGGGACTGGCATCTTTGCTTTGTTGTGGGACTGGCATCCAGCCCCACGGGGAGAGCCAGACTCCTGCGCATCTCTGCCGACCTGCTTCCCAAGCCCCTCTGACCTCAGGGCAGTCCCCAGCCCACTCCACTGTCCCCAGGACTCAGCTGCCCCGGGGCTGATGAAGTTAACAGATGCTTTAGAGCTCCTTCCCTGTCTCTCCAGAAGCAAGAAGTCAGGGGTTAGGGCACTGCCACTCCCCCCACTGCTCACGCTGGATCTGATGGGGGGAGGAGTGCAGGGGCTGGAGCCCTCCTTAGCAGAGGACAGGCAGGGAGTGTGGGCTAGTGAGGACATACAGACTCTGGACAAACTTCACTGGACTGATCTGGGTTCTTTCCATCTCCCCAAATCCTCACTCTGGGGATGCTTATTTGCTACCTCAGTCCTGACTTTTGGGGACTCCCTCCAGGTCCCCCAGACCTTGGGTCCCTAGGGTCTCCTTGGGACTCTCTATACAGGAAAGAGCTGATATCCTGTGCCCTCCCCTCCATGGCCCATCTCTGGCCACTGACCCCATCCCACCCCCTGCTGGCCCTGCTCCCATATCCCCCAGCCTACACCCCCACCCCTCTGCCCCGCACCCCCATGCCTCGCCTTCTCCCCCCATCTCTGGATCAGCCTCTCAGCCCTGCCTTCTCAGTGTCCTTCCCTTTACCTGGCAGGGTCTGGCTCAAGGTCACTGCAGTAATTCCATACCCGGCTGCCTGGGGCTGCTGCTGCCGCTGCTTATCGGCTGCTAGGTTTCTGTTTCACTCCCTTTTATTTCTGGGCATATTGTGTTCAATAAAACCCTTTCCTTGTAACCCCGCTGGCAGCGCTCCCAGCTGCTCCCTCCCCTTTGTGCTCCCTTCCCTCTCTGCCCCCCTACCCTGTCCCCTCCAACTTCAGGGGATGGAGGTCGAGGCCCCTCCTGTGGGCTCTGTTCCCCCTCCCCTAGCTCGAGTAGAGGTGGGCCCTGGAGACTCCTCCGTGCCCACTTTTGGGGAGAAAAGTCCAGGCAGAGCTGCTGGGCCAGCCCCCAGGGCCCCTGTGGGCCCCTCCCACTGAGGTCGTGCCCCCAGCCCAGACCAGGCAGGAGGCGGGGCAGCCAGGCCAGGTCGGTCTTCTGGAGGAGTCACGGGCATGACTGGTCCAGCTAGTTTCAGTGGCCAGCCCCGGGAGGGGCGTGCACTGGGGCGGGTTTTGGTGCATTATTATTTCCCATTTTGACTCTACCACCCTCCAGCCCGCAAGGAGGGGAGGTGAAGACAGGTCTGAGTCACTAATGAGGGGGAGGGCAGAGGTTAAACAAGTTGTGGCCGTGGCATCCCCACAAGAAGGCCTGCTACCGGCTGGACGGAAAGACAGACAGCAGGCAGAAGGTAGGCTCTCCCCCTTAGCCCACTCAGTCACCCACGGGGTCCCATCCTCTTCGCTGATACTCTCCCAAGCACCTGGGCCCCAAAGAAACCTGCTAGTCTATGCGGCCGCTTTGAACTGAGCCCAGCGCCGGCTCCTTTAAGCTGTCAAGTTGGCCGGGCTGGGGCAGAAGGAGAGTTGAGTGGGGGGGTTGGGGCGAGGGCAGCCTCCTCCAGATTCCTGCCCTCTGGCAGTCTGGGGACCAGCCGGCAGTTCAGGCACAGCGGGGTTGGGGACACAGGGCAGAGCAGAGAGGTGAAGTCTCCCTGGGTGTTGGGGGAGGGGGTCATGGGTGAAGTGGAGGCTCTGCAGGTCCAGCCAGAGTGTGTGTGTGTGTATGTTCATGGGCCCATCCAGTGCTGGAGGGATGGCAGTGGCAGCGGGATTCCAGTTTTGGTTTCTGATAGGGACATGGGGGAACCTTTCCTCTGCCTTGTGCCTGGGTTTGCTTCCTGCAGAGCCCCTGGTCCTGAGGCTGTGGGGTGGGTGATGGCTGGCATTAACCCTCCCCTCAGCTGGGGCATCAGAAGTCTACTGTGTGCCCAGGGCCTTGGGAGTTTTGGGGAGCCCAGACTGACCCTGCCCTCAGGGAGCTTACATCCTGGTTGAGAAGGCCAGGCTGAGACAGTAAAACAATGGGATGAATTAATTACAAAATTGGGTGACACTGACAATAAGTATTGGATTAGTCTCCTGTGGACCTAGGCGTTAGGTCCTGCGGAGCAGCTCTGCCACCCAGCTCTGCCACCCACACGCAGTGTGACTGTAGGCAGGTCATGTCCCCTCTCTGGCCTCAGTGCTCTCGTGTGCCCAACGGGGGTGGTGGCGGCAAGATCTCTGAGAGCCAGCCTTCTGCAAATGTTCCATTCTCTCTTGCCTTCTGGTCCTGATCACAGAACCCTCTCGGAGCTGCCCTTCCTCACTTTGCTGGTTCATTCTTCCCCATCCTTCCCTTGGGATCTCAGACCTCAGCTCGGCCATCACCCCCTCTGGGAAGTCTCCCCCAACTTCCCAGCCTGGCTATTCCTGTGCTTCTCCCACAATGAACTGTAATTGTCTGTTACCCTCTCAGCTGAATGTGGGTGGACTGGGACTTGTGTTCTGTGCCTGGCTCAGAGAAGGCCCCGATATAGGCTATGAATGCTGAGCTAAAAAATTAAAAACATAAGAGAGAAAGTGAGGATTGGAAGCTGGAGAGGAAAGGTCTTGAGCTAGATGATGGCAGAAATGGAAGAGGCAGCCGAGCAGCAGCAGGGGACCGGGCCTTCCTGGGGGCCACCTTCATGTCCTTGCTGCAGGCATGAACCCAGGGGAGGGGCTGCCTGGGTTAATCCTGGCTCCCACTCACCAGCTGTGTGGTCCTGGACAAGCCACTGAACACTCCTCTGAGCCTCACTCTCCCCACCTGCAAATGGCAATAATGACAATAGCCTCCTTGTGGTGTTGACTGTGAAGGTAAACGAACATGCAGAGCTCCTAAGTGGCCTGCTGGGGGCTGTCCCTGGCAGAAGGGACACTCTGGCCAGGCCATTCTAAGTCAGTGCTTGTGTGACCAGCCATTGACTCAGGCCATTGTCCCTGAGCTCGACTCTCTCTTCCTCAGACCCATGTGGGACCCAAGGACGCAGCCGCCCTGCTGAGAGCACGGTGGCCCTTCCTTCGAGACTGTGACCTTGTGACGGTGGCCCTCAGCCCTCCACCTTCGGCTGGGGCGGGGGCTGGCCATCTCCAAGTCCCCGGCCATGACGACCTCAGCGCTGCGGCGCCAGGTGAAGAACATCGTGCACAACTACTCCGAGGCGGAGGTCAAGGTGCGCGAGGCCACCAGCAATGACCCGTGGGGCCCGCCCAGCTCGCTCATGTCGGAGATCGCCGACCTGACCTTCAACACAGTGGCCTTCGCCGAGGTCATGGGCATGCTGTGGCGGCGGCTCAACGACAGCGGCAAGAACTGGCGGCACGTGTACAAGGCACTGACGCTGCTGGACTACCTGCTCAAGACGGGCTCCGAGCGCGTGGCCCACCAGTGCCGTGAGAACCTCTACACCATCCAGACGCTCAAGGACTTCCAGCACATCGACCGGGACGGCAAGGACCAGGGCGTCAACGTGCGGGAGAAGGTCAAGCAGGTGATGGCCCTGCTCAAGGACGAGGAGCGCCTGCGGCAGGAGCGCACCCACGCCCTCAAGACCAAGGAGCGCATGGCGCTGGAGGGCGCGGGCCTCGGCAGTGGGCAGCTGGGCTTCGGCCGCCACCACGGCTCCCCGTCCTCCTACAACTGTGAGCAAGCCCGGGGCTGCGGCTGGAGACAGGGAGGCTCTGTGACCCGGGGCCCTGGATAATCATACCGACCTCAGGGGGTTGCTAGGAGGCACAAGTGAGAAAGGAATGTGTCTTGCACACGCAGAGCCCCTAGTAGGAGCCCCACAAGTTAGCTGAAAGCATAATCATTAGCTGTGTGGGAGGGTGGCTTGATGCTGGAAGCACAGGCTTTGGAGTCAAATAGTAGCCCTTCTTCCGCCCTTTAGAAGTCGACTGACCTGGGCCACGGGCTCTCTCAACCTCTGTAAAGCGGGGATAATATCACACGTCTATAACAGGGGTACGAGAAGAGGCCCAGGAATGCCTCTTGCCGCCTGTGGCCCACATGGCCCACATATCCCCCTAAGCCTGCCCAAAAAATGGGGTTGCCCAATGAGCAGTACATGGCTCTCTTCTCGGCAGTAGGGGCTTCCCTGATCAGAGGAACTCTTGGGAGTGGCCCTCCCTTTCAACAAGCCCTTGACAGTTTGCTAAGGGCTTTGAAAGCCGTGACCTTGTTTGATTGGAACTTCCTACCCCCCTTGACCTGAAACCACTGGGGACCTGGATTCGAGTCCTGCTGCAGGCGGCCCTCGGAGCTGTGTGTGCATGCCTGGGGTGGGATGGGAAACTTTACACAGGCTCCTGAGCACACCACCTGGCCCGTCCCCCTCAGCTCCCCCTCTGACCCTCAGTTCCTGGCAGGCAGCTGCTGGGACTCCCCGAGGGGGGCGGGGGGGAGACCGTGGGTACGAGTGTAGTCACAGAAGCCATGATGGTTGTTGCAGCTTCCTCCTCATCCCCCCGATACACCTCAGACCTGGAGCAGGCCCGGCCCCAGACGTCAGGAGAAGAGGAGCTGCAGCTGCAGCTGGCCCTGGCCATGAGCCGTGAGGAAGCCGAGAAGGTGAGCTCCCCTCCTGGGGCAGCCTGGGGGGGCCCACAGCTGGGTAGGGGGTGGTGAGGGCACTGGAGGAGGAAGGAGAGGTGCCCCACAGCCTTCACTCTTAGGCTTCCCCATCCTGGGCCCCGAAGCCCAGGCTACTCCCGAGGCAGCACGGGGCCATCTGTGTCCTTGGGTTTGTCCCAGGCAGGCCTGCCTCCTGCCTTCAGTTCCTTCCAGTTGTGCCTGGGAAGGGCAGTGTGTGTGCAGCGGGTTGGGGGTTCATAGTTTGTCTCAAGGGCCTGCGACCACCTCGTAGGCGGGGTGGGCATGCTGACATTCCTAGGAGCCCCAGGGATCTGCTGACTGCCCCCTCCCAAGGTCCTGTTCTTTTGGGGGACAAAGACAATCCCTCTGATACTTCCTCTGCCATTACCTCTGTGGGCCTGGGTGGACCTAGCTGGGCCTCACACAGCAGAGTTGGGGGAACCCTCACAGGATCCAGAAGAAAAAGATCAATCCTCCTTTTTAAACTGCATCTCAGATCCAGGCAGGAAGAAGGCCACACCCACAGTGCTGGAGACAGGGGCTGCCCACCCCCACTCACCATGGGCATTTCTGTCTCTCCACCCCCCCTACCCAGGGCAGGGCCATGCTGCTCGTCTGGCCCAGGGGTGGGAGTGCTGGGCCGAGTTCACCCCTCTTTCCTCCCTAGCAGCCGGTTCCCCCAGCCTCCCACAGGGACGAGGACCTGCAGCTGCAGCTGGCTCTGCGCCTGAGCCGGCATGAGCACGAGAAGGTAGTGGGCTGAGCTGGCCTGTACTGGTGCTGGTGGAGGTGCTACAAGGGCACTAACAGGCTCCTCTGGCTTCACCCGGTGGTCTGCGCTGCTCCTGGGGGGTGCCTGGTCCTAACCTCCCGGCTGCCTCCCACCCAGATCTCTTCTTGAAGCTCCAGCCTCGGGTGCTCGGGTCCTGTCAAGTCCAGCCTGAGCTGCTGCTCATGCTACCCTTGCCCCTTCTGTGCCTCCTGCAGGAAGTGAGGTCCTGGCGGGGAGAAGACTCCCCCATGGCCAATGGCACAGGGCCTGCAGTCCGCCATCAGCAGGACCAAGAACTACAGAGAGAAGAAAGAAAGCAGAAGCTAAAAACGAGCCAGGTGGGGAGAGGGATGGGCAGGCCCTGGAAAATGAGTTAATATTTGTAGAGTGTAGAACAGTGCTCAGTATATAATAAGCACTACTTAAGTGTTTATTAAATGAAAATGGAGGTGAAAAGGGTATAATAGCCCCCAGTCCCATACTGAGTTGATGGCAAAATGGGATGCAAAGAACCCTGATCTAACATCCCTGGATTAAGTTCTAGATTTGCTGCTAATTCACTTTATAATTTGGGCAAGTCCTCTGTCTTGGCCTCGGTTTCCTCCTCTGCAAAATGGGCCTGCTGGGCAGTTCCAGCTGACATTCTAGAATTATGTGAAGCTGTGGATCAAGACTGGGGGTGGGCTTGGGCACTGGGTGCTGGAAACATCTTGGACTCATATACATACTTCCTAGGAGGACGGAGTGGGTGGCTGCTGGGAGCAAGGCCATCCTCCAAAGTTGTCCCTGCTACTGCTGGAGTGTCTCTGTCCCCTTTCTGCCCTAGGTTCACTATGGCCAGTTTCTCCTGGATACTGATCTAGGGAGATAGGCTAGTAATAAAATCTATCTTCGCCCTCACTGTGCCCTTCCACTGGACTGAGAAACAGGACCTTCTGAGGACAGGGTCAGGAAGGCCTGGGCTCTACCCCAGCTCTCTCTGCCTCTCCCCAGCTCTCTGACAGACCGCAGGCAAATGGTTTCCCTTCTCTGGGCCTCAGCTGGCTCATCTGTAAAACGGGCAAAACACCTGCCCTACCTACCTCACAGGCTGTTGTGAAAATCAGGTACTAAATGAATGAGGAAACATTTTATAAACTGGAAAGCACTGTACAATGTGAGGGATCATTAAGAGATGTTTGTAAAATGAATAAAGGAGAGAATGAGCTGGAGTTAGGCTGACAGCTCAGGGCTCACCCTCCCTCCAGCCCCATCCACTCCTGAGCTGGGGCTCCTCTCCCCTCCACAGTCCTCCATCCTGGACTTGGCAGACATCTTCGCACCCACCCTGGCCCCGCCCTCCACGCACTGCTCTGCTGACCCATGGGACATCCCAGGTGGGCATGCAGGGCTGCAAGAGGCTCCCAGGTTGGCCCGAGAGCCCCTTCTTCTCCAGCCACTTGCTGGCATCCCCCCACCCCACACTGAGGACCACTGGGCAAGTCACTCACCTCCCTGAGCCTCGGGTTCCTCGGAGGACTGGGGGAGCATGCCAGTTCCTGGGGAAACTCAGCCCTCACCCCCCTGGTTTTCCTGCCCCAGCCTGCGCCTTACTGGGAAGACAGCCTGCGGAGCCCCTGACTTGGGGCCCAGGCTCCTGGGATAACTTGTTGAATATGGGCTCTAGCTTGCTGAGTGGTCCCAAGCTAGCATCCCATCTGTGAAATGGGTCCTCCAGCCCTCCAACTTAGGCTGGGTAACTGGGAAGGGCCCTGGAAAGGGAGGGTGAGGGTGGGCCTGGGGCCATGTCTGCCATTCCCATTTCAGGTCTCAGGCCGAGCACAGAGCCCAGCGGCTCCTCTTGGGGGCCCTCTGCAGACCCCTGGTCTCCAGTCCCCTCAGGAAATGCCCTGTCCCGAAGCCAGCCCTGGGACTTGCTCCCTATGCTCTCCTCCTCTGAGCCCTGGGGCCGGACCCCAGTGCTGCCTGCCCAACCCTCCACCACAGACCCCTGGGTACAGAGCTCCCCGCCCCACCAACTCACCGGCACTGGCACGGACCCTTGGGGGGTCCCCGTGGAGACCTCCAACATACCTGGTAAGTGGAGGGTCAGAGGATGTGGGTGAGGGGCTGGGGAACTTCTGGGTCCCCCTCCCTCAGTGCCAAGGGGGCAGCAGATTCTGCCTGTGTTGAGAAGAGGGCTGCTTCCCTGGAAAGGGGTCAGATGGGAGCTGCCCTTTGTGCCAAGCCATCTCATCTCCCTCTTCCTCCTCGGCTAGCTTTAGGTGGTACCTCGATTTTTGACCCATTTGCCAAACCTCCAGAATCCACAGAGGCCAAGGAGGGGCTGGAGAGTACCCCAGCCCTGTCCTCTGGAAAGCCCAGCAGTCCTGTGGGTAAGCAAGAGGCAAGGGGACACTGAGGCTCTGGGGAGTGGGGGTGCCCTCCCAAAGCTGGCCTCTGCCCTCTTCCACATCCTGTGGCCAATCCGTCTCCCCACCAACTAACTCTGCCGTTTCTATTCCAGAGCTGGACCTGTTTGGAGACCCCATCCCCAGCGCCAAGCAAAATGGCACGAAGGAGCCAGATGCCTTCGACCTTGATGAGCTGGGGGAAGCACTAAGCCAGCCCAGCAAAGAGGCTCAAGCCTGCCGGACTCCCGAGTCCTTCCTGGGCCCCTCGGCCTCTTCCTTGGTCAACCTTGACTCCTTGGTCAAGGTCCCTCAGGCTGCAAAGACCCGGAACCCCTTCCTGACAGGTAGGCTATCTCCTCCCTGATCTGGCCTCAACACTGGGGGTCCCTACTCTCTCTCTGCCCCTCCTTTCAGAACCCAGCCCCCTGCCCCACAATCTTACTCTTACCTATCTCTAAGATTCCGGTTCCGGTCAAACTTCTCCTCCTCCCTCCACCCCCCCTTTGAGGCCCATGTCCCCCCACCCCGCCCGCTCCAAGTCCCTCCCCTGCTCGTTCCGCAGGTTTCAGCGCTCCATGCTCCACCAACCCGTTCGGCGGGGGCGAGCAGGGCAGGCCGACCCTGAACCAGATGCGCACCGGGTCGCCAGCGATGGGCCTGGCGGCGGGCGGGCCCGTCGGGGCGCCCCTGGGCTCCATGACCTACAGCGCCTCCCTGCCCCTCCCGCTCAGCAGCGTGCCGGCCGGGGTGACCCTCCCGGCCTCGGTCAGCGTCTTCCCACAGGCGGGCGCTTTCCCGCCGCCGTCAGCTAGCCCGCAGCAGCCACTAAGGCCCACACCTGGCTCCCCCGGGCCGCGCAACCCGCCCCCACAGGGGGGCACCAACCCCTTCCTCTGAGCGCGGCCTCGCCCCGGGTCGGCCGGCGCATGCGCGCGAGGCCCCGCCCCTCGGGCTCGGGGCGGGGCGGGGCGGGACTGCCCCCCCAGGACCTAGTCCCAGCAAGGCGGGAGCCGGCGCCGAGGCCCGCGGACGCGTTGGTTGAACCTTGATCCAGGCCTGGGCAGACCCCTTGCACCTCCCAAAGCTAGACACTGGCGACTTCCAGGGGCCAAGACCATGTCCCCGGAATGAAAACTGGAAGTCACACCCTCAGCCCTCACGAAGTGGACTTTTTGCGAAACGTGGCGGCAAGGTCTGGACCACAGCTCGGATACCTGCTGCTATGGAAACAACTGGACAATCTGGGGCACAAAAATGCTCCCACTTCCCTTACAGACTCTCTTATTAACAACCCCCCTCCCCCATCTTGGCACCATCTTATCCCGATGCTTCCCCAGGCCCTCAGTCATTTCATCGGCACTGGGGATAATTTAACAGCAATGAACAGTAGCCAACATTTATTGCGCACTCGTTATGTGCTAAGCACTTCAGGTAGATTGTTTCATTTAATCCTTGCATTGACCCTCTGAGATAGATAATAGTGTTACTCCCAATTCAGGCCTGGCTACATACGTTGACGGGCCCAGTGCAAAGCAAAAAATGATGAATTTCAAGATGGCGACAGCAGAGCATAAAACCAAGCCCAAAGCCCTCCTGAGTGCGGGTCCTTGTGTGACTGCACATGTCTCGACCATGCTGGTCCTGCTCCCATTTCATAGGTGAGGACCCCGAGGCTGAGAGAGGTTAAATGGCGTACTCCAAGTCACAAACCTAGCACTGAGCAGGGCTGGGTTTCAAGTCAGACAGCCTGGCTCCATAACTGGGTGCTCCCAAGCTGGGGCCCAGATTTAATTCAGCAAATATTGACTGACGGCTGTGGACAAAGTGCTGGGCTAGCCTGGGAGGGATCCAAGAATTGCTAAGCCCACACCCTGGAGGAGCTCAGAGCAGGGGAGCAGGCGAGCCAGGGGCATGTGACAAAGCTGCAGCACAAGCCAGGTGCTGGAGACTCCACACTCCTTTGTTTACTGAGTCACCTTAAATATGGCTCTAACCCCCACCCCCCACCCCTGCTGGCAAGAGGCTCAAACTCAGCCCAGCCCAGAGAGTCCTACCGGTCCTGGGAACTTATGTGGGGTCTGGAAACCAATGTGGGGGCAGGACCTGGTACCCCTGCCTAGGGACCAGCTTGATCACCCTCACTCCTTTTCTGTTCCATGCTCTCTGACCACTGGACACAGAGCCCTTCGGTGCTCAGAATCTGGCCTGGCAGGTAGCCTGCTGCCAGCCCCCACCCTCTTCTTGGGTGCTGGGCATAAACAGGCCTTTCTAGGCCAGAAACAAAGCTGGGAGGTGTTGCTGGGATCTTAGGAATATAACGCCGGCTCTCCTTCCTGAGGTGGGGGCAGGAAAGGAGCTGCTTTGTTTTTTGGAGGGAGGGCATCCCACCATGACTGTTACAGGTATGTACCTACTTAGGAGTCAGATCGACAGGGTTCAAAGTTTTGAACTTAATAATAACCACTTAATATTAAGTGGTTATGCTCTCCAACCTTGAGTAAATTACTTAACCTCTTTGTGTCTCTGTGCCTCCCTTTCCTTACATATCAAATGACAAGAGTTCCTTCCTGGAATGGATGTGGTTCAAATGGTTGGGCGTCCATCTCCCATATGGAGGGACCCAGGTTCGATTCCCGGGACCTCCCGGTAAAAAAAAAAAAAAGAGTTCCTTCCTTACAACATTGTTGTGTGGATCCTCCCAGGCCAGTGTCCATTTGACCCAGGGCCCACCCTTTTCAGAGACTGACCATGGGGGATGAACCTGCCATGCCCAGGCCGTGCCCAGAGTCCCCATCTGTCCTCTGCCACACCCCAACTGGAAGGGCTCCTCCCTTCTTTGTCCCTCTGCTTCTCCCCAAACTGACCCCTCCTTTTCTAAACTGGCTCTCCCCTGAGAACATCTTCCCTAGGACCTCCCAGAAGGGTTGGTAGCCTTGCTCCCCATAGCTACTTCTGGATCCTCTTCCTCCTGTAAAAGCCCCTCTTCCTCGGAGGCTGGTGCCACTGGGCTCTCCTGCCTTCTCCCTGCCTGGGGCTGCCGCTCCACCTCATTCTTGGGATGCAGCAGTCATGGATCACACAGGTCTTCTCACCCACGTCGTGCCTCAATCCTGTGTGACCCCATTAGCCAAGAGGATGACCTCTCCGCCCCTTGACCTCTCAGCATCCCTCACCCATGGTCACACTTTGGGGCTTGTCATTACCCCACCTTCCTCACAGGCCTCCTGCTCTCTGATCTTTGCCTCATTCCTTCCAGCTGGAGCAGGCTCCTCGGGAGCATGCCAGACCCTCCAGCCTGTGGACACCTCCTTCTCCCCCTCCTACTGCCTTCTCAGCAAGCACACAGTATCTGATATCTTCAGCGACTTTCTTTCTACCCAATCCTTCCCATCGATATTTATCATATGTTGCTTCATCCATCTGGAAAGTACTTTTCTATCTTTTCCCCTCACATTAAGCTCCATCCTCTTTTTCCCCTTGACTTCCCTCTCTCCTCACTCTCTCCAGTTGGCTTTGCTCTCACCCCAGCTTCACCAAGCCCAACAGTGGCCCCCATGTTGCTAAAGGCATTGGACCTTTTTCTGGCCCATCCTAGTTGGCTACTCGGGAGTCTTTTGCCATGTGGACCCTCCCTCTTCCTGGAGGCCCTCTCTCCCTTTGCCTCTGGGACCCCACACTCTCCTGCTTTCACCTCTGCCTCTGGGACCCCACACTCTCCTGGTTTCACCTCTGGCTGTTTCCTCTCTGTGTCTTTTGCAGGCTCATTCTTGAGTCCCTCAAGCCCAGGCTTAGGCCATCTTCCTCCCTCATGCTGGGCTGTCCCCCTAGCTGAGCTCCCCCATGCCCTCGCCATCTCCACATGTGGCAGAGATAACTTAGGATCCCCAACTCTTACTGCCCTTTCCTTAAACTGCAGCTGAGAATCAGTAAATCTTAAAGTCAGTAAAGCTATAACTATCCGACCTTTCCCTCCTTACAAACATCTTCTTTGATTGTAATGAGGCATTCTGTAGAAGTCATGTGTACCCCTGCCTGCCTTGGTAAACATCTTTAACCTGTGTACCTTTAATCTTGAACAACCATTATAAAAAGACCCACCCAGTTCTCGGTAGGTGTGGATGATCAAACTCGGAAAATGCTGTCTCTCGCCCTGCCACCGAGGACGAGGACCCCACACAAGCCCCCTAAATAACTGCTCATTACTCACCAACTGGACTTGTCCAAGTCATTCTTTGGTCTGACATATCCCTCTCAGTTCAAAGGGAAGCTGTCATTTTACACAGGTCCTCGCCATACTCGGGACACCATACTCCCTCCAACCCTTTCTCTGCACTCCAAAGCCTTATCACCATGTAGAGATCTCCAAGGCACCTCAAGCCAATATGTCCAAATCTGACCTCATGACACCCTTCCTGGGCCTCTTCCTGTACCCTCCACTCAACAAATGGCTCCACCATCCAGTCCTACACGTCCCCACCTGCAAGTTAACTGACACCCCCTCCCTTCACCCATAATCCTGACCACATTTGTTCCTTTGCAGACCTCAAGTCTTTCTCTCTCCACCTGCACCACTCTGTGCAGGACTCCGTCTCCCCTGGGTCCTGCTCTGGCCTCTTAACTGCTTCTGCTTCCACTCTTGCCCCTTCCCAATCCATTCTCCAAGGCAGCCAAAGGGATCTTCCCAAAACGCAGAACTGACTGAGTTGTTCTCTTGCCTAAAGTGCTTCGGGAGCTTCCTTCTCTTCTCACCCAGAACCAGAACTCCTTCCCACAGGTCACAAGTGCCTCCAAGTCCTGGCTCCTGCTCTCCTCCCCAACTTAGAAAACACACACACAAAAAACCTTTTTATTTTAGAATACTTTCAAGCTTACAGGTCTGTTGGAAAAATAATACAAAACCCAGAGAACTCCAACACTCTCCATTTAAGCTCATCTACCTCAGTCTCACCCTTGCTTTCTGTTCTCCAGCCGTGCCAGCATTCTACATTTCCTCAGCCCCAACCCACTCCCATGCCAGGGGACATTTGCACACAGTTCCTTCTGCCTGCTTCCCCAGCACTCTCCCCATTCCTCTTCCAAGTCCCCTCCTCTCATTCGTCCATGGTTACGCTTTCCCCCCTTGTCCCTCCCACCAGGTCAAGTCCCATAATAATCTCACTCATGGCACTTGTCACAGTGGGTGGTTATACACTTATTTGTATGGCTGTTGGATTAGCTTCTAACTACCTTACCAGACTGTGGGCAGCACGAGGGCAGGAGCCTTGTCTTCGCCAACCATTGTACACCCAGTGCTTAGGAGAGTGTCTGGCAGGCAGTGGGTCCTCAATAAATATTGTCTGAATGTAGCAAATGAGACTAGTGTGCAAAGCACACAGTAGGACATAAGTGTTGTTCCATCATTTTTATTCATGAAGGCTTCCAGGAGTGAGGGATTTGATCAGGACCTAGAGGCTGAGAAAAGGCAAACTTGCTAGCTGGGCGGCCCTGGGCAAGCTGCCTTTTGCCTCATTTCTCATCTGTAAAATGGGTAAGGCTGGGACACAATAAGCTGAGGCTCTGACATTCCACGGTCCTAGCATCCCCAAAGCCCTCCATGTTCTCCTAAGGTTCCTCTTTCCATTCTCCGGAGGGCAGGAGTTTAGGTACCGGCCAGCCCAGACCTGGGTCCTCCCAAGCCCAGGGGTGCAGTCGGAGTCTGTCCATCCTGCAATCCCCCGCACGGCCATAGGGAGGCGCTCGGAGACCAGCTACAACGCGGTCCTCAATCCCGGTGAAGACCCGCCCGCGGCTGGGTTAGTGCCCGGGCCCGCCCCTTGTAGTCTCCGGTCCTCTCTTCCTGCTCACGGCGTCGCAGCCCACGGCCCGGAGCAGCCATGCTGGGGGCGCGGACCTGGCTATGTCGCGGCCTCCTGCCGTCCCGCGCAGGGCAGGGACTTGCTGCGAGCCGCAGGTACGAGCGGGCAAGCGGGCAAGCGGGCAAGCGGGCCGCTGCGGCGCGCCCTGCGCCTGAGGAACCCTGCGGCCCGCCGTGACGGCGTGGGTCCCCATGCTGCCCGGTCCTCCCCCATCGCCTTCCAGTCTGCTCCTGAGACCTAGCCCTAGGCTGTAGCGCCCCCTGCTCCTCCACTCCCTTCCCCTTCCCTCAGCCTGCAGGACAAGCTCCTCAGGGACTCCGTTCTGATGCCACCTCCAGGAAACCTTCCTTGAACCCCAAGGCTGGACCAAGGGCCCCTTCACCCACAGCACCCCGGGCTGGCCCGTAATTCTTTAAGCCCGTTCTGCAGCACTTCCCTCTCAGACTGAGCTCCCAGAGACCAGGGCCCGTGTCTGATTCTCTGTGTCCTCAGGGGCTGCCACAGGGCCTGGTCCCACACAAATGCCCAGTGGGTGGATGTTGAATGAGGGAGACCCCTGTGACCAGTTTCCTGTGGTTGCCCCTCACCTCGTCCAGCCCCAGACCCAACCCTTCTGGACCTCTCTAGACGCCCACAGTGGCTGGTGCTAGGTTGTGTACCCAGATGCCAGAGACGCTGTCATCTCCACCCACCTGGGAGGGGCCCCACCCGGAAGGGGCCAACTTAGGGGCAGAGAACAGAGCCTGAAGGACCATTCTGAGCATTATGACCCGCCTCGACCTCACAGCCATCATCCTTCCCACCGCCAGGTCCGAAAGGTTGTGGGGAGACTAACCTGGCAGGGAGCCCCCAATGAGCCACCTTTCCTCACCCCCCCCAAAACACAAGGGGGAGCACAAAGGCCACGGTCTCCCCCGTGGTTCAGAAAGGTGGGTTGGGCTATGGGCAGGGCTTTCGGGGAGGGCTGCAGGAGGGCTGGGTGGGGTGGGAGAAGCCTGGGAAGGTAGCAGGGGCTCACCCGCTTGCCCCCCCCACCTCCCCACGCCAGGGGCAGCTCCTCCCGGGACAAGGACCGTAGTGCATCGGTCAGTGGTTCTGTGCCCATGCCTGCTGGAGGGAAGGGGAACCGGACCAACTACCCCCCACCTGCACCCCAGAGAGCCCCCAACCGCCTGATCAATGAGAAGTCACCGTACCTCCTGCAACATGCCTACAACCCTGTGGACTGGTGAGTACCTCCCTCGGGCCCCTCCCTGAAGCAGCTGGCATCATCTCAGCCCCTCCTGGACCCTCTGGGCTGGTGACTGATGCCCCACCCTGGGTCTAGGTACCCCTGGGGACAAGAAGCCTTTGACAAGGCCAAGAAAGAAAACAAGCCAATTTTCCTCTCAGGTAATGCACCCACCTTCCTGGGATGGGGGTGGGATGGTGGGGGGTGGGGGGAAGGGCCCCCTGGGTCTGGGGGTCTCCCAGGAAACTAGAGGTCAGGGCCCTCCAGTCCAGCTTGGCGAGACCCCCATCTTCCCACCTTTATGGCCCCATTCAGTGGGGTATTCCACCTGCCACTGGTGCCATATGATGGAGGAGGAGTCCTTCCAGAACGAGGAGATAGGCCGCCTGCTCAGTGAGGACTTTGTTAGTGTGAAGGTGGACCGAGAGGAGCGGCCAGACGTGGACAAGGTGTACATGACCTTCGTGCAGGTAAGCGGCTTTCCCACGGGGTGGGGATGTGCGCTCACAGGGGGATGCTTCCCTCGCCCTCACCCCACCCTCTCTCCACCAGGCCACCAGCAGTGGTGGGGGCTGGCCCATGAGTGTGTGGTTGACTCCCAGCCTCCAGCCCTTCGTGGGGGGCACCTACTTCCCCCCTGAGGACGGTTTGACCCGTGTTGGCTTCCGCACAGTGTTGCTGAGGATACGGGAGCAGGTGTGTGTGTGTGGGGGGGACGGGGCGAGAGGACAAGGGCTCCCAACCCATGCTCACCTCCAGGTCTATCCTGCCTCCCACAGTGGAAACAGAACAAGAACACCCTGCTAGAAAACAGCCAGCGGGTCACGACAGCCCTGCTGGCCCGGTCGGAGATCAGCATGGGCGACCGCCAGCTGCCACCCTCTGCCGCCACCATGAACAGCCGCTGCTTCCAGCAGCTGGATGAAGGCTATGACGAGGAGTATGGTGGCTTTGCCGAGGCCCCCAAGTTCCCCACACCCGGTCAGTGCCACACCGCTCCTCCCCGACTGTCTGTCCTGGTCAAAGATCTTCTGACTCCTGTCTTGGTCATTAACCTCCTGTCCTCCTGGCTCGGCAGTGACCTCCTTACCCCTAGCCTGATAGTGGCCTTCCAGCTCCCTAGCTATCTAATGAAGACCTGACTTCTGGTCTCAGCAGTGACCCTGACCCAGACAATGACCTCTTGACCCTTGGTCTGGTCGGTGGCCCTATGACTGTGGCCTAGCCTGACTTTCTGGCCTCTGGTCTGGTCAGTGATTCTCTGGCCTCTGGCTTTGGCAATGACCTTTTGTCATCTGCATTGACCATGGACCTCCCGACCCTCTACCTGTCCAGTGACTGCCTGTCGACTGAACTCCTAACCCCAGCCTGGCCAAAGGCTTGCTGACCACCCAGACCTCTACCTCCCCCCAGCCCATTCTCTTACCCCTGTGTTCTGGCACTGCACAGTGATCCTGAGCTTCCTGTTCTCCTACTGGCTCAGCCATCGACTAACCCAGGATGGCTCTCGGGCTCAGCAGATGGCCTTGCACACCCTGAAGATGATGGCCAATGGGGGCATCCGGGACCACGTAGGGCAGGTGCAGGGGGCTAGGCATTCCCTGGGGGTTGACTCCATCAGGAGGCATCGGGAAGGGTGCAGAGGCTGGGATTAGCCTCCAGCCCCATGTCTGGCCTGGCACAGGGCTTTCACCGCTACTCCACGGACCGCCAGTGGCACATCCCCCACTTTGAGAAGATGCTCTATGACCAGGCACAGCTTGCAGTGGCCTATTCTCAGGCTTTCCAGGTGACCCTGAGCAAAGGCCCCATACCCAGCCTGTCCACCTAACCTGGGTGCCCCTCCAAGGCCTTCCTGGTGGCTTGTGACTCCTCATTCACCTCAAGCTAATTCCTTCTCATACGCCCACTACCCAGGCTTCCCTCCTTCTCTTCCTGGTAGAATGCTGATCACCCCTCTCTACCCCATGTTCCTAGGCTGTTCCAGTGACCTCTTTCTTCCCCCCCCCTCAGATCTCTGGTGACGAATTCTACTCCGATGTTGCCAAAGGCATCCTGCAGTATGTGTCCAGGAGCCTGAGCCATCGGGTGTGTGTCCACCAGAGGCAGGCAGGCCTGGGGCGGGAGGGGGCAGGAGGGGGTGGGCCGCCCACTGCCCTGGAGGCTGGGGCCAGCCAATTCTCCCCTCCCCACAGTCCGGAGGCTTCTATAGCGCAGAGGATGCAGATTCACCTCCAGAGCGGGGCATGCGGCCCAAAGAGGGTGCCTACTATGTGTGGACGGTCAAAGAGGTACAGCAGCTTCTCCCGGAGCCTGTGGTGGGGGCCACTGAGCCGCTGACCACAGGCCAGCTCCTCATGAAGCACTACGGGCTCACGGAGGCTGGCAACATCAGCCCCAGCCAGGTAGGACTTCTGGGGACACAGTGAGCGAGCAGTCCTGAAGCCGGACCGGCTTGCGGACTCCTCTTCTCCTCCCCCCAACCCCACAAGAGTTGTTTCCTTCAGGACCCCAAGGGGGAGCTGCAGGGCCAGAACGTGCTGACCGTCCGGTATTCGCTGGAGCTGACCGCAGCCCGCTTTGGCTTGGATGTGGAGGCCGTGCATACCTTGCTGGAAACGGGGCTGGAGAAGCTTCTCCAGACCCGAAAACATCGGCCTAGGCCGCACCTGGACACCAAGATGCTGGCAGCCTGGAACGGTGGGGGCCGAGTGCTAGGCCTGATCCCATTTGCGGGGTTTCCTTTTACAAAACCCCTCCTGTACGTCAGGCATCTGCTCCACGTTAGTTCTTCCTTTGTTAGGTTTATCATCCTCAGTTTACAGACAAGCAAACTGAGGCTTAGAGAGTTTAAGTGACCCACCCAAGGTCACGCAGCTGGCGAGTGGCAGGACCGGGAACCCCGCTCTGCCTGGCTAGGATCCAAGCCCTTATTCTCCAGAGCATCTTGGGACCTGCAGGGTTGGGGCAGACCTACCTGGAGGGCCCCAGCCAGCTGCTCATGACCGCTGGTCCTTCCTCTTCCCAGGTCTAATGGTGTCTGGCTATGCTGTGACCGGGGCTGTCCTAGGTCTGGAGAAGCTGGTCAACTACGCCACCAACGGTGCCAAATTCCTGAAGCGACACATGTTTGACGTGGCCAGCGGCCGCCTGATGCGGACCTGCTATGCAGGCTCCGGGGGTACCGTGGAGCACAGGTGGGGGCTGGGCAGACCAGGAGGGTCTGCCTCCCTGCCCTCCTTCTCACTGCTGCCCCTGCGTCCCCCACTCCCCACCTACCTCTGCCCCTCTCCCCTCCATGCAGGCCCCTATCTTGGCTCTGCCATCCGCTCACTGAGAGCTCTTAACCACCCTGGGCTCATCTCTGGCTGATGGTACCCACCCGATAGGCAGCTTTTGAGGGTTAGGGAAATAAGGGGAATAATGCATGAAAAGGGCCCCTGCTGTGAAAACCCCTCTCCCTGGGTTCTGTCCCCTCATGCCTTTCTCCCCCCCAGCAACCCGCCCTGCTGGGGCTTCCTGGAGGATTACGCCTTCGTGGTACGGGGCCTGCTGGACCTGTATGAGGCATCACAAGAGAGCGCCTGGCTCGAGTGGGCTCTGCGGCTGCAGGACACGCAAGACCGGCTCTTCTGGGACTCCCAGGGTGGCGGCTACTTCTGCAGTGAAGCCGAGCTGGGGGCTGGCCTGCCCCTGCGCCTGAAGGACGGTCAGTAAGGGATCATGGCCTGTCGTCCTGGACCAAGCTGGGGCTTGGCTTCCCTGGGGAAGCCTTTAAGCACAGTGTGCTGGCAAAGAGCTGGCGAGGGCCGGGCCCAGACCCTCCTGGGGTCACATACCATCTCTGCCACTATTAACCGCCTGACTTTGGGCTGGTCTCACGATATTCCTGAACCTCCATTTTTCCCTATGTAATGTTGGTAATTACCTCACAGGTTGATGGAAAGATCAATTTAGCTAAGCCCCGAGCATGTTTAGCATGGCGACTGGCAGGCATGCATCATTTATTCCTGAACAGGGCTCACTTGGACCCAGCCCTCAGAAGCTCACAGCATAGTAGGGCTGCAGCTCACCAGCAGCAATGCTGACTGTAGAAACGGACACACATGTGTAGTTAAAGCTGTGGGGGGTGCTGCGAAGTCCACACCCTCTGGTGCATGCCCTGTCCCCTTCTCTGGTAGCACTTATTGGTACTTAGTAGTACTGAGTAGTATTTTGAGTAGCACTTGAAGATACCTGGTGGGTTTTCACTTGCCTGTTGTTAATGGTCTCCGTCTCCCACTCAAATGTAAGCTCCTAGAGAGCAGGCCTTTCTGTTCACTGCAATACACCCAGGACCTAGTGCAGGCCTGGCATATAGTAGATGCTAAATAAATCTGGACTGAAGGGATGAAAGGGCCTTGAGAGAGAACAGCAGGAGGGGACCAACTAGAAAATCTGCCTGGTGTCCTGTAACCTGAGGCCTGAAGGGCGAGGAGCCCTGTGGCCACAGCGGAGCTGGAGGGTGGGAGAGTTCAGAGAGAGGGAACAGCCTGTGAGAGGCCCTGTGGGGCTGCGGTGGCCAGCAGGTGAGAGGGGGGTGCTCAGGTGGGCATGGCCTGCTTGCTGCAGGGCCTGCTTGCTGCAGGGCCTCGTAGGCCATACAAAGAGGGGCAGGCTCTGAGGGTTTGAAGTGGGTTGTGACCTGATCTGGTTTAGGGTTAGGAAGGTCATGCTGACTGCTGGTAGAGAAGGGATGTGGTGGGGGAAATGGGGAGAGCAGTTAGGAGACTGTTACTGGTGTCCAGTCCAGGCAAACGGTGAAGCCTCAGACAAGGGTAGAAGTAGAGGTGGGAGAAGTGGTTGGATTTGGGTCTATTCTGGCAGCAGACCCATCAAGGCTTGTGGGTGGATTAGAAGTGGGGGGAGGGAGGGCAAGGATGATGCCACTGGGGCTTGAGCCAGCTGTGTAGCTGGATGGAGGTGTCAGCAGGGAGTTGGGGAAGACTGGGGGCCCAACAGTTCAGCCTTGGACATGTGGCCTGGGGATGCCTGTGAGAAAGCCAAGTGTCAGAGACTGGTGTGGCTGGCCTGAAACCCTCAGGGGCCCCCTCCCTCACCGCCCCCATCCCCTGCAGACCAGGATGGAGCAGAGCCCAGCGCCAACTCCGTGTCGGCCCACAACCTGCTCCGGCTGCACGGCTTCACGGGCCACAAGGACTGGCTGGACAAATGTGCAGGCCTGTTGACCGCCTTCTCTGAGCGCATGCGCCGTGTCCCGGTGGCGTTGCCCGAGATGGTCCGCGCCCTCTCAGCCCACCAGCAGACCCTGAAGCAGGTGGGGAGGGCTTGGGGGCACTTAGGTGGGGGCCTTGGGTGAGCGAGGAGCTGGGGCCGCAATGGGGATTAGGGACATGTGGTGGGCGTTCCTGGGGCTGCCTCCCGGAGCTCAGATGTGTGCAGGTATCAGTGTGTGTGCGGGTGTGTGGCCGTCTGTGAGTGTGTGTGTCTGGAGTCTCTGCAGGAACATCTGTAAGGGCTGCTCTGTGGAGGTGGAGGCGTTTGAGTGAGTGTGTGTGTCTGAAGAGACGAGCCTCTGGCACAGGCGGGTGTCACGAGGCTCTAGAGGACAGGGTGCAGGAGGCAGGGGCTAAATATGAGTCTCTGGTGACAGTTTCTGTGCTTGGTTTTGTGTGTGTTTCTGTAGCAGTGTAACTGGGCCTGACAGTGAGTGTGTAGCTGTGTGCTCATCTGTGTATATGGTCCTATGTATATTAATCCTGTGCGTGTGCATCTGGGTGTGTGTGTGTGACCGTCGGTGTCTCTGTGTCTGGTGTGTATATTTGCCTGTCTGTGTGTGTCCCCATCTTCAGGTTTGTCTGCTTGTATTTGCATGTTTGCCTGTATATCTCCATGCTTGCCTCTGTGTGTGTGTGTGTGTGTGTGTGTGTGTGTATGGTGTTTGTACGTGTGGTATCTGCCTCTATGTAGCCATCTGCTGCGTGTGTATGTGTGACGACTCTGTGTGTCTCCCTAGCTGTTTTGTGTCTCCTAGTGTCTCTGCCCATGCGTGTGTCGCCCTCAGTTTGTATCTTCACCACTATGAGTGACTTTGCCACTTTGTGTATCCTTATGTGAGTGTGTATGTGTTTGAATCTGGGGTAGCTGCACGACAGCTAGTCTGGGGACGCTGAAATGAGTCCCCATTCCTAGCTTTCCTCAGTACCCCTCTCTGAAACCTGATCTCTCCACTCTAGGGGCTTTGGGGATCCTACTTAGAGGCATTTTTCCCAGTGGGGAAGGAGCGAGGACAGAAAGGAAACTTCTTAGGGATAGAAGGTTGGGCGGAAGGAGGATGGGGAGGCCCCTCTGTCCACCTGACACTGAAGTGACCCTCCTGTTCTGGCCAGATTGTGATATGTGGCAGCCCCCAGGCCAAGGACACCAAGGCTCTGGTGCAGTGTGTGCACTCTGTCTATGTCCCTAACAAGGTATGCATCCCCACGATCCCCCCCACCCCAGCTCCCCAGCATCTCCTTCTCCACCCTCTGAAGGCTTGGGGAGCAGTAACCCATCATTGGGCCCCCCAGGTGAGCCCTCTCTGCTCTGCCACTGCCCCAGGTACTGATCCTGGCCGATGGAGACCCTTCGAGCTTCCTCTCCCGCCAGCTGCCCTTCCTGAGTACCCTGCGGAGGCTGGAAGACCGGGCCACAGCCTACGTGTGTGAGAACCAGGCCTGCTCCATGCCGGTCACTGAGCCCTGCGAGCTACGAAAACTGCTGCTCCAGTGATGGCCCCAACTCCCTTGGCCCAGGGTGGAAGGCGGTGCTTCCCAGCTCACCAGAGACTCTGGCCCCACAGAACCCCACAGAACCTGTGGTCATCCTTGCTGCCCCCCCCCACGGGCACCCACACATCCTGGAATAAACCTAACAGTGTCCCGCGGTGACCTCAGGGCCTCAGCTTTGCTTCTGAGGGAGGGGCCTGAGTTCCGGCCTGGGAACCAGCAGTCCAGGACCCCTTCCTCTGGGGAGCCCCAGTAGATCCTTCCACCCCCTCCCTCTCCTCCTTGGCCTTCAGTGGTCACCAGGCTACCCCTACCCTCCATGGCCATTGCAGCCTGAATGAAGCTGAGGCCAGAGGATGAAAACCAAGCACAGAAGGGCAAGGGTGAGGACGGGAGTGTGAACTGGCCCGGGAGGAGAAAAGACCAATCCTCACTTTCAAGGGAAGCTGTGAGGGGGCCTGCCCTCCTTGTTCACTGTCTCCTGTTTTGAGCTGGATAAGGGGCAAGGGGATATGACCGCTTTAGATGAGTTTTCCTTTTTCACTGCATGGTGACATTTGCATATGCCCTGGTGCATTGTACGACTTGCCATTGTCAGGACTAAGATATTTCTTTTGGAGGATCTGTCCAGCCCCCAGCCTCCCTAGGATGGAGCCAGGGCCTCCCTGCAGGAGGTCAAATTGTCTGTCCCCTTGCTTTCATACAAGCCAGTCCAGGAAACGAATTATTTTTCATGTGAAGCAACCGTTGGACTGGAAGTCCTTCCCCAAATCTGAGTCCCTCTTGCTGCAGAGAAAGCAGTTCCTGAAACCTCCTCCTGCCCTCTCAGTGTTGGGAGATGCTCCTAAGTTTCATCCTTGGCACCTCCATCTTCATGGACCTCAGAAACCCCATCCAGCTTCCACCAGGGGGAGGGGTTTGGGGAACATGCTTTGGGATGGGCAGGTGTGGAGTGCTGGGCTGACAGGAGCAGAAGGAGCTGACCCCCTGGGACCTTCAGGGGCCTGCTGAGCCTGGGCACCGTCACAGCCCCAAGTCAAGAGCACTAGAAGAGGATGCTGGAGCTGAGGAGGCCAGAATGGGACCACTGCTTGTGGCGGATGCCAGCAGTGGAGAGGAGTGGGACAGGAAGGAGCCAGGAGACTGAACTGAATCACCCCAAGGGTGGCTGAGGACCAGGGCCACCCCCTGCACACACAGTCACACACAGCCACACGGTCACTGGGACTGGGGTCAGCTCTGTCTGGGAGGCTGGGCCCTTGGTGTCAGCCACCGGCCCGTCTGGAGGGGATCAGGGCTCTGGCCAACAAGGTCAGCTGGCCCCTTTCTGGCTGGAGCCTGCTCATTCTTGCCAGGAAGTCAGAGGGCTGGGAGAGCAAAGTCTGGCTTGGTGAGCCGGGTGCTGCAGGGAGGGAGGGCAGAGTATGGCAAAGCACAGGTGGCCTTTTTGGCAGCCCCAGCGCTGGCTTTAGGACCGTCTGGGCAGTTTGCAAAGCCCTCTTGACTCTTCTTATCCCATTGACCCTCATGAATGAGGCTGGAAGTCAAGTCCGTTCGGCCTCATAGGGATAGATATTCAAGGCCCAGAGAGGGTAAGAGACTGGCCTGAGGCCACTCAGCACCTCTGGTTCTCTGGGGTCTTCAAGGTAATAAAGACCACTGGAAGGCCAGGCACAGCTGTGAAGGAGGGTGCATTTGGTGTCCCCCACCCCTCTAGCCAGTCTTCCTTCTGCTTCTGTGTCACCTCTTTCCCCTCTCCTGGTAACAGGCACACTCATAGCAATGAGATTCCATAAACTGGTTCAGAGGAAGGAGTCAGGGCCTTAAAGGCTTGGTTCTCCTGGGAGCACCTGCATTTTCTAAGGAGGCCAAGGTTGAACATGAAGTCTTGCTCAGATTGTGGGGTCTCAAAGTCCGCAGCATCCTTTCCCCTTGATGTCCCGCTCTGGTAAATCCCTGCCCATGGCACCGTCTTGCGGCATGACACTGCAGCAGGACCCCTGTGTCAATGGAGAAAGGGCCCCAGGTTGGGGCAGTCACTTAAGTAATTCCATCTCTTTGAGCTTCAGTTTCCTCATCTGAAAAATGAGGGAGCAGCCATCCCCCTTCCAAGGCTGTTGAGGTGACTAAATGGGATAATGTCTATCAGCGCTAAGCAAAGAGTATCACAGATGTGAAGATTATCTCAGCTCCTGAGGCTGCAAGAGAGCTGAAGGGGGCTGGGGGGGTGGGGCCTACACTGGGGTTCACCCTCAACCCAGAAGAGATCTTCGACAACCGCTTAGGTCTGTCTGCTAACTTCTTTGTAAGGATTGAGACCCAAAGAGAAGAGTTTCCTACCCTCCCCCAACCCCACTTGAGGTTATTCATTTATCCAGCAAAGATTTATTAAGCATCTACTATGTGCCATACACTAGACTAGACCCTGGTGAGCAAAACGGACATAGTCCCTGCCCTCAAGGAATATATAACCTACAGAGGGAGATGCACAATCACTGCATTACTACAAACATAAACATAGACTCCCAGCCTGGGCTAGGTGCTGTGAGGCGCCAGAGACTTCTTTCTGCCTAATTACTGTACCCTCAGCACTGTGGCACTTAGTAGACACTGAAATACTTGCTGAAAGAAGGCCACTCTGAGGTGGTGCATGACTGGATGTCAGAGTCGCCTGGGGCCCCAGCACAGGAGTCAGGAAGCCTTGGGTGGCAGGTCTCCCCCAGGCCTGGGGCACAGGGAAGTAAATGTGGGTCTTGGTTTATCCAGATGGTGTGTGTGCACAGGCACCTTCCCCTTTCTGGGTGTGTTCCAGAACGGAGTTCAGCCGAGAGACCAGAGGCGGCCTGGATGATGAGGGTGTGGGGCTGCTGGCCGGTAGGGGGCCTGACCATTAGGCTGGGTGCGTGTCTCTGGCCTCATTTCCCCCTCAGCAAATGGGGAATGAGGAGAGTCGCTACCGCCCGGTGTCAGCCTGGGGGCCTCTTGGCCCTGGCCCTGAAGGGCAGGCTGACCCAGTAGAGTGCCGGCGGGCGGCTGGGAAGGAGGTGTCAGGCACGCCGAGAGCGCCGTAAACAGCCCCCTCACCTCTTCCGGAAGACAGCCCCGAGTTCAGCACTCCCGCACTGCACGCTCGCTCTCTCGGAATGAACGCCCAGAGTACCGCCTGGAGAGAAAGGCACTGTCTTAGGGGATCTGCTCATTAGCATGAAATGCAAATGAGCCGGCCTCATTTGCACAACTCCCAGCCCGGATTCAGCGAAAGGGCAACCCGGGAGGCCTCGGCGCTGCAGCCGCTTTGCCCTCCGCACCCCTTCGCCCCCAGCCCCGGGCCGGTGCCGGGACGCCCCCAAAAAGGCGGGAGGCGCGCGGGGACCGTGTGGGTGGCGCAGCCTTGGACGAGCGAAGAAAGCCCGGGAGTCGGGGGGCGCCGGAGGTCTTTTGGTCCATCCCTCTGCCTCTCCGCAGTGGCGTCAGTGGCCCGAAGTCCCTGGAGAGGGAGCTGGCCCCTCGGTTCCGCGTTGCCTACCTCCCGCAGATGCTGGGGGACTGCTTCCCGACGTCTACTACTACCCCTGCGGCGCTCAGCTCCGGGTACCCGCAGCCTCCCCGGGCGGCGCCATCGGCGGGAGGGAGCCGGAGCTGACTATGCCGCGGGACTGGGACTCCGGGAGGCGAGGCGGGGCGAGGGCCGGGGTCTGCGCGGGTCTGCGCTCGCGTGCGCCATCGGGAGGCCGCTGACCTGCGAGGGCCAGTCCCCGGGACGGGGGAGCTGTACGCGAGAAGCAGCCCCACAAAGCTCCTGTCCCACGGCAGCCGCCCCCTAAGCCATACTGGGACTGGGGAGGGAGAAACTGAGGCCTGGAGTGGGGGGTTGGTGGGAGTTTTGCACGTGCAGGGTCGGTAAAGCCGATCTCTGTACTTCTACCCGCTCCCACAGCCGGGAGGCCCCCCGAAGGCCCCCTTCGCAGGGGGGCCTCTCCCTGCCCTGCCGCTGCTCCTCCGGATCTTGGGTCTGCGGTGGGGCCACGTGTTCAAGCACGAAGCCCTGAGTGGGGTTCACGCTCCCCAAGGACCCCTAGAGGCAGAGGGGATGAAGCTCGGGAGCGTCATCGTGAGGTCAGGGCAGCTGGTTAGGGTCAAAGTCGCAGACGTAGACCTAGCAGCAGGACCAAGTCGCCCAGGAGGTGGGTGGAAACACGCCCAGACCATGCTGTAGCCGTTCCTGGCTCCACCTTATTGCCCCAAGACCCGCCCCCGAAGCCCGAAGCGCCACCCCCGGGGCTCCTGCCACGCCTCCTTCCCCAGTCCCGCTCCCCTGCTCTACTCCAGGGTGGGCGAGGAACCAGGTGAGGACCCGGGATTTCGCGCTGGGGCTCAGGTCCCACCCCTCCCGCCCGGGCCGCCCCCCTTCTCCTCCGGGCTCGCCCAGAGCCGAGCCCCGCCCTCCGGCTGCGGTCCGGCTCGGGGGTCGTGGACAAAGGATGCCCGGTCCGCGCTAGCCCGGCGTCCCGTGCGGAGTCCTCGGTTTCCCGGGGGCTCCCTCCCGGGGAGTCCCAGAGACCCCGGCGGCCAATGGAAAAGTGGGTTCGGTCTGGGCAGCCGTCTGATTGGCTCGGGCCTTTGGGAGCGGACCCGGGGTAAGGGGAGGGGAGAGGGGCGGTCCTGGCCTTTGGGGTGGGAACCGGATTCCAGCTGTGGCTCCCTTCCCGGGCGCCCCCGCCTGCTCTGCCACGGCGGCCGGCCAATGGGCGCGCGGCTCGGGGCCGGCGGCGCGCGGCGATTGGCCGCGAGGCTGGCCGGGGGGGCGGGGCCGAGGCTTGAAGTTGGAGTGAGGGATCCAGCTGTGGAGTGCGCCGGGCGCCTCGCCGCCGCTTTCGTTTGCTCGCTCCGCGTCTCGGCCGGAGGAGGAGGCAGTGGCGCCGGCGACAGCTACGGCAGCGGCAGCCACCGACCGCGGCGGCTGCGGCGGCGGCACCACCGCCTCCACCCCCGCCCGGGACGGCCCCCCACCGTCTCCCCTCCCCTCCCGGACCCGGAGCCCGCCGCGGGGCGGAGGAAGGAGCCGCCCCCACCCCCTCCAAACCCACCCCCAAAGAGAGCCCTCCTCCCCTCCCCCCGCCGCTGCGGGCGCGGTGCGGGGACGATGCTGACCCCTTAGATCCCGCTCCAGCTGCACCGCGGGAAAAGGGGACGCCCCTCCCCGCACCCCCCCGCCCTCTGCCGGGTACCCCTCTTCTTTCTCCCCCTCCCGGGGCCGCTTCGCTGAAGGTAGCGCCGAACCCGGCGACCGGAACCTGGGCGCGAAGAGAAGAAGCCGGAACAAAGTGAGGGGGAGCCGACCTCCTGGCCCGGGGGACCCCGGGGGCCCCAGGGGCCCCGGGGAAGCGGGACTCGCGCCGGGCGGGGCGCCCCTGCGGCCGGCGCCCCTGCGGCCGGCGGGCAGCATGCCCCTGCGTGCAGGGGGAGCTGGGCTGAACTGGCCCGCCCGGGGGCTCAGCCTGCGCCCTAGAGCCCCCCACATGCGCCCCCGCTGGGACCCCCCGGTCGCGTGAGGACACCTCCTCTGAGGGGCGCCGCTCGCCCCGCTCCGGACCGCCCGGGGCCCCGGCTGGTCAGAGGATGGACGAGGAGGAGGATGGAGCGGGCGCCGAGGAGTCGGGACAGCCCCGGAGCTTCATGCGGCTCAACGACCTGTCCGGGGCGGGCGGCGGGCCCGGGCCGGGGTCGGCGGAAAAGGACCCCGGCAGCGCGGACTCCGAGGCGGAGGGGCTGCCGTACCCGGCGCTGGCCCCCGTGGTTTTCTTCTACTTGAGCCAGGACAGCCGCCCGCGGAGCTGGTGTCTCCGCACAGTCTGTAACCCATATCCTTCGGGGCTCGACGGCCGGGCTGGGGGGCCCGGAGGGGGGCGGGCCGCGCCGCCGGAGGGGACCGAAGGCCAGGTGAGTCCAAGAAGGGAGCCTGGAGGGTGGGTACATGACAGGGGGGCTGCTAAGGAGGGGAGGGGGGCGGTTAGAATGAAAGCGGGAGCCCGGGCAGGTCAGGCCGGTACCCCAGGCGAGCCTCACCTCGGTTCGCACACCTCCATCCTCCTTGAGCGGTTGGGATCAAGGCCAGGAAAGGAGAGAAGACGGGCTCCGCAGGTTCGCAGCCGGATGCTCTCCAGATGTGGGCAGGGAAGGGTCGTCATCCTCCAGATGTGGGAAGCTTCGGGAGCCTGGAAGCTCTATTCCGCCCGCCCGCCGGCCGGTTCGCGAGCTGGGCTTGGCTTCCAGCTTGAGTTTGGGGCGGGAGGTAGAGAGGAAGCGGCGGGGACCCGGGAGGGGGGACCGCAATCTCCTGGGTTTCCGCGCTGCCCCCACCCTAAAGTTTGCGGCGGATTCTGGGGCCCGATCCCCCCACCTGATCCTTGAGGCTGAGGTTTTTACTGACCCAGAGGGAGATGTTGGGGGGCGGGGACCAGGTCCTATTCCCCCCACCCCCTTTGTGGGTTGGAGGCACAACAAGGAGATTCCGGCGGCGGCTGATGTCAGGGGCGCAGAATGAGAACAAGATGTGGTGGAGGGGGAGCTGTCTGCCCCCAGAGCCGGAATCGAGCCCCTTTCAGCTGGAGTTCAATGCCCAGAATCCCTCCCCCACCCCAATTCTTTATTCGATGCAGGGTGCATAAGGTGGGGTTGAGGAGTTTTGTGCTGGATTTTTGTCTTGTGGAGGGAAAGACTATGGCAAGAGCTCTGGCAAGTGGGGGATGGGATTAAGCGGGGCCAATTTACCCCTCCCCTTTCCCAAATAAGGAGTGTTCGCCTCTGCTCTCAGAGCAGGTATGGGAGACTGCAGACCTCCAAAAGTATTTTGGGGGACAGTGAGCCTCTGAACGGGTTTGCTAAGGAAGACTTGCGTTCACCACCCCAGTGTATACTCTACGGATGGGTTTGGGGGATGTAAGCCCCACGTTCCAGGGAGATGGGTTTAGCACTATCTCCTATCCTCTGCCCAGTTTGGAGTGTCAGGGGAAACCTCAGCCTCCTTGGCCTCACACCCCTATGGCCCCTCCCCACCCCAGCCCCTCGCACAAAGCACTGCTTGACTAATGCCAGGCTCCAGGCTCCCGGGTGGGTCCCGCCACTGCTGGAAAGAAAGGGGGTTGGTGTGCTGCCATCTGAGGTCTCAGCAGCTCCTGGCTCCTTTCACCCAGCTCAGAGGCTCTTTGGGACCCAGGGGGAGACCTTCCCTCCTCCCTCCCCCCACAGCCCCTGAGACTCTGCTTTGGGGAAGGGGGAAGCTTGGTGCTGCCCTCACTGTCTGCAGCTCTGCTGTCTCTAGTGCGCAGAGCAGGACGGGGGGGTGGGGTGGGGGGTGGAATTTGGGTCTCTCCCCCCATCCTCTCCAGTGGGTCTTTGGAAAGCTCCCCTCATCACACCCTCTCCCCATCACCTACCCCTTCTTCCTTTCTCTCTGAGCTGCAGAGAAAGGTGGGAGCCTTGGAGGTCTGTGGACCTGCTGAATGGGCACACCTCAGGTTCTAGGGTCCCTCACCCCCCAAGCCCATTTCTCCATGGCCGAGATGGAGAACAAATGTCCCTCACAAGGATGGGCTCTGGGCATCCCTCCTTTCTGCCCCTGACCACCCACCCTCTCTGAGAATGGGAAAAAGTATCAGCACTCTCCCTCTCCCTCTCAGGGGTCCCAGTAGAGGTAAAGAGGCCTTCCTCCCCCTCCCCCAAGACAGACCTCTTGGCTAGTGTCTCTCCCTGCCTGACCTATCTCCGGGTGCTGGTAGAGGGCCTAGGGGGCAGACTCCTACCTTGAGGGATTCTGGAGGGGTGAGTGGAGAAGGTGAGGGAGGGGAGGTGGGAGCCCAGAGCTTGTGCAGGCTTAGGGAGGCAGGCCTGGGGGGTGGGGCATCAGAATCACTAGGTCTGGGACAAGCAGCCAAGCCCGGGTTGGCTGAGGATGGACTGAGAACAATTTCTTGGCAAAGGGGCTGCCTAAGCTGTGTCCCCCCACCAACACTCTCATCCCACCCAAGTTTCAAGGGAAACCTGTATTTTTGCTGTCAGGGGCTCTGAACTGACTCTTGGGCCTCAGTCTTTTCCTTTTTCTCTTTTTGGTATCTGTGAAGCCTCCCTTGGCTCCACAAGGTTTCTCTGTACACCTCTGAGCCTGAGGAACATAGGGACCCTCACACACACACACGTGTGCTACACAGTTTCTGAAGCTAGTTAGACTCTTTTTGGCATGCTACTCTTTTAGGGTTCTTGGGTTTTCTCCGCCCCCTCCTCTCTTAGGCTATTTAAGAGACCAGGTTTCCTAGAGAGAAAAGGAGGCCATCTAGACCCAGGTGGGAAGTGGTGTGTGTGTGTATGTGTGTGTGTGTTGGGAGGAGGAGGACAGCAGCAAAAGGAAGGGCTTGGAAGTGCGTGTTTTGGTATTGGGAAGACCACGGAGTCCTCATGTTCAGCCACCTGGGCATCAGAAAGGCCCCCCTTCCTCCCAGGCCTTCGGGGAGTCGGTGTGTTGGACTTGGCAGCATGTGTTTCTTCAAGTGTGATGGAGTGTGCTTCCCCTCCCGGGAAGGAGACCCTGAGCCTTCCCTCTCTGGCTGTTGTGTCACATCTGGAAGTTTGTGTAGGAGTTTCTCCAAGCTCAGAGCCCAGCACAGCTTTTTCTCATTTGGAAATCACAGGCTGGCATTTGGGATGCCGAGAGGGGGGGTGGGGGGGCAGAGGGGGAGAGGGGAGTCTGCCAGGAGTGTGGGGAGAAGGGGGAGGCCTGAATGGCAGGAGCCCTAATGGCTTCCAGAAGTGAGTGTGAGTGTGACTGTGCGTCACTGTGCGTGTCTGAGTGTGTGCATCTAGAGGGGAGGGGGCATTGGGAATTTCTGGAGCCTTCCTTGCCCCTGTCCTAGTGCTCCAAGTCTGTTTTTCTTACCTAAGGAGGAATCTCCATTTTGGTCCTTAGAGGAAATGGGAGGGGGGGCTCTTCCTGTCTCCTCACCAATTCACTTCTCCCATTTTTAAACCCAAGTCTATCTAGAGGGGGTTCTGGGGAGCAGGTCTGAGGCTGGGGGACTGGACGACATGGGGAGGGGACTGAGCATCCCCTGGTACCCTCTGCCCCAGGCCCCCCTTCCTTCTGGGTCACTTACACTCCTTCCCACCCACTCTGCTCCACTGTGCTATTGGGGGACTCCCTGTCACCCATAGTGCCAGTTGGAGCCATTCCTGGGATAACCCCCACCGCACGGCCCCCCCTCACCCCTCGCCTGCTCCCGCCCCAGATCTCACCCCGCCCTGCCTGCCTCAGCCAGGATGGCGACAGACACAACTGCTCACACACGCAGACATGCGCACGCACACACACACAGAGTCACAGACATTTGAATCAGATTTCTGGCCTATTTCCCCTCCCAAAGATTCCAGCGGGCCGTCTCTCTTGTGTCTCTGTGTCTCACGTCTCTGTCTCTGGGTGGGGCTGGCTGCCTTTCTGCGGGCTGCAGTTTTCAGTTCAGCTGGAAACCTCTCTCCCCACACACCCACACACTGGAGCGGGTGGGGGAAACCACAGGCTTGTTGGAGTGGGGGCTCGGCTGGGGGAATCCCCCTTTCAGCTTTTTAAGCATGAGGCGTGCCACTGAGTCCCCATATCCCACCCCCCGGCCTGGCTGAATCCGATGGACATCAACCTCTCCCTGGGATGGGTGAGAGAAGCAGATGCCCCCGCCCTTTCTTAAGAGGCCAGGCTTCCTGGGCCGAGGCCCATTTCCTCCTCCATGTTCCTTGGTCTTAGGTTTCCAGGCTTCTACTGGGGAGTGGGGCAGCTGGTGGGCCTACTTCCCTTCTCAGTTCAAGCTGGGAGACCCTGTGCCCCTGGAGACCCAGCCCTCCTCCCTCTTCTCCCTACCTCACTCACCCTCTAGCCGCTGGGCTAGGCAGGGCTCTAGCTAAAGCCACACTGCGAGGACTCAGGAGTGGAGCTAACATGCTCTAGTTCTCTCTCCCAGGAGGGAACAGAGGAGGAGGGATGGAAGTGGGTTCCTCTCCCTGCCATTTCCTTTCTCTCTGCTTTTGATGGTGGGTTGTGGGGAGAAGAAAGATCCTCCCTCTCCTAATCCCCTCCCCCTTTGGGATCCACTCCAGCCCGGACAGTCACCATAGCAACAGTAGACATGTGACTGCACAGGTCTCTCATAGTTACTATGGCAACCAGTGTCCCCCTTCCCCTTGGTTGCCATGGGGATTTGTCACATGGTTTCCCCCAACCTGATAACCTGTGGGTTCCCCTCCATCCCCTTCCCTGCATGAGGACAAGACAGCAGCTGGGTAAGGGGAGTTCTTGTGTGAAGGGTCTCTTTAATTACCATGGCAACAAATCCACACCACCTGGTGACACATCCTCTCGTTGCTATGGCAACAGAAGAACATCACAGAGTGACATACGGCCATGTTCCCAGGGAAACGATCCCCACCCTGAGAAGGGTGAAAGACCCCCCCCTTCCCATTAGTGAGAATTCATTATTCCTCTATTCACGTTGCCCCAGATTTTCCTGCACCTTGATCTCTTCCCTGTTCACCTGTAGTGACGGGAGAAGTGGAGAACGAGTAGGATGTACCTGGGAGTAAGTGGAATTGCCAAGGGGGCCTTGAGATGGGGCTTCTGTGGTGAAGAGCTGGGGTGGGATTATTTGGAGGAAGACTGGCCATAAGAGGCCACAGTCTGAGCATGTGTAAGGCAGGGACAGAAAGAAGGACAGCTCCTTTATTGTGTCACTTCTGCCCCCCACCCCCACCCCCACCACGGCCACAATCAATTCATCATTATCAAGGCAAACAAGGAAGGAAAACATGAATGGAGAGCCCCACATCTGGCTTCTAGGTAGGGAGATTGATTGATTGGTTGATTGACTCATTCATCCGTCCGTGTGTTGATCATCTGCTACATGCCAGGCACTGCTGTCAGCTCTGTAGGGGACCTAGAGATGTATCAGAGTGCCCCTCTGGCCAGGATCCCACAGCCCAGCACGGGCGATGAGACAAGTGCACAGATGACTGCAACATGGTGGAATCTCTGCCATTAGAGAGTCCAAACAGGTGCCCCCAGGGTTCTTCTGGCAGCCCCTCTTCTCAGGAGAACCACCCATCCTCCTCCATGTAGGGGTGTCTGTTCACACAGGCCCCTGCAGACCCCTCCTTCCCCTGCAGAGGAGAGAGAGGAGAGGGCTTAGCTCATTTCTCCTCTGCAGCTGATGGTCCCAAGGGAACTCCCTCCCTGTCCCCCTTTTTTCTTGGTGACCTCTGGCTGACCCTTGTTCTGGGGAGGGATCCCCTGGGTTCCATCTTCACTCAGTAAAACAGCTCCATGGAAACTTGGTGTTTTTTTTATTCTCTTCTTCCATCCTTTTTTCCCATTCTTGTAAGGGGCAGAGGTTAGGGTAATTGCAGTGCCTCGGGAAGTCTAGGGTACCAGGGGGAGGTGGTAGGGAGGGATGTGAGTATGAGAGAAAAGGGATGGGTGAGAGAAGAGGGGGTGGGAGGGCTGTGAGGGAATTGAGGAATCGCAGGCTTCTGGCAAGTGGACATGATCTAAGATTCAGGACAGAGATGGGGTATGGCTGGGCCCGGCTGGTCTCCTGCCTGGCAAAAGCCTGCTCGTTCCGGGAGGGGGTTGAGTCAGGAAGTTTCCGTGTGCTGGGGGCCCATGTCCACCTTGTCCTGAGTCTGACATGGTGGGTCAAGCCTTGGTCTGCCATGACACCTCCCCCCTCCAATTCCTCTTCTCCTCAACAAGCCCCGCCCCCCACCGTTTCTAGCCACTTTGCTCTACCCCACCTCTCATAACAGATATTATCCCATGAAAAAAAATGGGATATTTGGTTATTTACCTGTGAGTCTGGTGCCTGGAACCTTCTAAGAACCAGAAGCCATTTTGTTCACACTTCTGCTGATGGGCTGAAAGTGAGTCCCTTGATAGAATCCACCGGAAAAACCCAGGGTCTAGAAAGAACCCACCCCACCCTTTCATGCAGAACAGTCTGTTTCTGCCAGTCTGGGCTAGGGCTTTGCTGGGAGCCACAAGAAAGAGTGGTGATGGCATGGGCTGCATGGGGGTGCTGTCCACCCCACTTGGGCTGTGTGAGGGGTGCTGTCCACTCCATATGGGCTGGGGGGCTGTGCCTGGCACGGTGTCTAGCACATGGTGGAGCTGCATTACTGAAATGCTTGGTTGGATGTATCTAGAGGCTGCCTGAGGGCTTTGAGAGCCCAGGGGGCTGGTGGTATGGAAAAGGCAGCCTTAGACTCCCACGCTGTGGCTGAAGGGGGACTACAGCTGTAGACCCTCTTGTTGTGTCATGTCCCCCTCTTCCTGGCCCCTTTCCTGCAAGCCTAAGTGGTTGTGGTGTGCAGAGGAGAGCATCTTAGATCACGAGCTTGAACCTCAGGCTCATCTGGGTATCTCAAGTGACCTTCAGTATGTGCCTGGCTCTCTGGGCCTCAGTTTCCTTGGATTCTGGGGAATGAAATTTCCTACCCTGGCTACTTTACAGGAGTGTTGTGAGCACCAAATGTGGCATTGTGTGAAAGTGCTTGGTAAACTGTAAGGCGAGCATAATCTGACTTTAGGTTTGTGTAACACATTCACATACATTATCTCATTTGCTTCTCACATCTCTCCTGTGGGGGGTTGGGGATAGGATTCAGATTCAGCAGCAAACTCTTGGTGTCTGGCATTTCCATGAGCATGATCGATTTTATCCTCCAAACAGCTTGTGCAAATAGGCAGGGTGTTTGTGGCTTTTCCTACTTTACAGATGCGAAAGCTAGGCCCAGGGAGGTGGGTACCAAGGCGGGTCAGGGCATGGGGCTGGTCTGTTGTGCTGGCCAGGGCCCTCCCATCACACCTGGTACCTGCCAGTGGTCTCAGGGCTGGGAGGTCAGCAGGCAGAGGGGTTAGGATGGGGGTGGTGGGGGCGGGTTCAGCTGGCCAGTGGTCTCCTTGACTGCCCCATACCTGGTTCGAGCGTATTAGCATGTTGGTCATCCTTCTCAACTGTGTGACCCTGGGCATGTTCCGGCCCTGCGAGGATCTTGCCTGCGACTCCCAGCGCTGCCGGATCCTGCAGGTGCGTGTGGGGGCTGGAGGGTGGGATGGGCCTGACTTTTCTACAAGGACCCCTGCCCTGCTGGTAGGGGACTGGGGGCTGGGGGTGCGCCCCCACATCCTTCTCAGCTTCAGCAGCCTCTCGTCCCCATCTCAGGCCTTTGATGACTTCATCTTTGCCTTCTTTGCTGTGGAGATGGTGGTGAAGATGGTGGCCTTGGGCATCTTCGGGAAAAAGTGTTACCTGGGAGACACTTGGAACCGGCTTGACTTTTTCATCGTCATTGCAGGGTGAGGGCCGGGCCTAGGGTGGGAGAGCAATGGAGCTAGGCCCCCACCCCCACTCTCCACCCAGTCACAGCTCCTGCTTTCTTCCTGGCTCACCGCGAAGGGTCCCAGGTTGTCCTGCCTGTGGCGTTCTGGCTTGTACTTCTCTGAATTCCACAACCCCTCCATTCACACGCTCCTCCCGGTTCTGCCTCTGATCTCTGAGGGGGAGTCTGTCCTTGGCTTGGGGTTGGCCTTGCCCCCCAGACAGAGACAGATCTTCAGGATCCCTTGGTGAGGGAGGGGGAGGGGTTGGAGGTTGTACTGCCACTGACAGCAGGATCCTCACTGACTCCTCTGACCCCATGGCCTCAGGCCGCAGACTCAAAGGGCCTTCCTCTGGGCCCCTCCCTGCAGGATGCTGGAGTATTCGCTGGACCTGCAGAACGTCAGCTTCTCAGCTGTCAGGACAGTCCGTGTGCTGCGACCTCTCAGGGCCATTAACCGGGTGCCCAGTGAGTGACCCCTCAGCCCCTGGACAGAGACCCAAGAGGAAAGGTGGAAATCTCACAGGCGCGTCACAACCTGGCACTCGGAGGCAGATGCCCCTCAGAGAAGGACTCAGTGGGGAGGCTGGGAAGACCTCCCACCCCTGGTTTGGGGTCAGGGTCTCAGAAGCCTCTCAGCTGACCCCTTCCTTTTAACTAGATGACCCTTCCCCCTGTGGAGTAGGGGTGCAGGGTGGGTGCAGGGTCAGAACAGCTGGCAGACCAGCAAGAGCAAACACCGAGTGCTGATGGCCATTTCTAGCCAGAACAGCCTCTGGGCCACTCAGTCTGGATCTCATTGGTGAGACCACACTGTCCACACCAAACATGACCTCTCGCAAGACAAGGCTACTCCCTGCCTCACCATCCCTGCTGTGCCCCCTCATCCTTCCCATCCTCCTCCAACACGTTGCAGCAACTGCGGGGGACCATTATCTAGATTAAACTGCATTGGTTTCCCGAGCCAGCGAGGCTTTGGCAGCTCTAGCTCCCCCTCCATCCTGCCCCCCACCCTTGCTCAGGCCCCCTTGCAGCTCCTCAACCTGCAAACTGCCGATGGTCCCTGCGGTGGTCCCAGGAGTGGGGGCTGGGTGCATGTTTCTGGGGCTCTGTGCCTGAGTGTGTGCCCAGATGGGAAAGCAGCGCCCTGGGCTGTGCGTGAGATGTGGCTGCCTCCGGGTGGGCAGGGCTGTCCAGTGTGCGCTCTGGGCGTCCGGGTGTGTTGGTGTTAACAGGAACTCCAAGCGGAGGGGGGCATGCCTTCGCCTCCTCTCCCGCCCCAGGTGATGGCTGGCAGATTTATAGGCCTCTGTCTAACCACCAATGTAATTTCCTTAATGCAAACCCTGAGGAATTGATCTCAGTCGGAGCACAGAGGAGCCCAGGGGGATAGGGCGGGTGGAGGGGGAAGACTGAGAAGGCTGGGCTAGAAGGCGGGTGGGCCGGGCTGCCGAAGTCCCGGAGTGTTAATTAGTTGCTGCTTAGGGGGTCAAAACCAGCCACTAGGGGTTTGCCTGCTTGATGGGAGCTTGGTGGACTTGCTGCTGATTCAGACCTAGTGGTCTGGTTGGGCCTGGACTTGAAGTTGGGAGGGAGGAAAGCATCTCTAACAGCTTGAGCCTGCAGGAGGCAGGGCAGGTTGCCTTTTCCCATGGAGGGGGTTGTCGATTGATGGACTCCTGAGAAGACAGCGTTGTGTCTCTTCAGGTCCTGATTTTGGGATCTGGACGGAGCAGGGATGGTTGAAACAGACTGGAGGCATGGGGCTCAGGCTTCTGCCTGCCAGCCTCTTTGCCTCAGTTTCCCCAATGACCCTGGTGGCCATAGCTTAGAAGGGTCAAGTGACTGTGTCTGGTCAGAGAAGGAAGTGGGAGGGGAACACATGTGTATATATGTGTTGGGGAGTGAGATTTGGAAGCAGAAAGCTTGGGTTCATGTCCTGGCACCAAATTTAGCAGCTCTGTGACCCTGGGTAAGTCATGTTAGTTCTCTGAGCCTTTGACTCCTTATATGTAAATTGGGAGTGATAATATCCACTTGGGATATGGTGCTTGAGAATGCTTTGGAGCCGTAGTTCCACTGACTTGTCCTTGGTGGGTCCATGCACTGATTAAAGTGGGTGGGTCAAGAGGGGGAGTGGGTGGGGTTTGGGGGCTGCAGGGGCTGCCTGGGGAGCTAGAGGTGCTTGTTGGTCTCTGCTCCAGCTTGAGCTGGGCCATCTCAGCCTCAAAGTCCCCGATGGGCCCCTCTGGGAGCACAGCAGGGCCCTTGGCAGCCAGCCTAGCCTGGCCAGCCTGGTGCCCCCAGCGTGGCTTCTGCCCCACAGGCATGCGTATCCTCGTCACGCTGCTGCTGGACACACTGCCCATGCTGGGCAACGTCCTGCTGCTCTGCTTCTTCGTCTTCTTCATCTTTGGCATCGTCGGTGTCCAGCTATGGGCAGGGCTGCTCCGCAACCGATGCTTCCTGCCTGAGAATTTCAGCCTGTGAGTGGCGGGTGGGGTGGGCGCGACCTGGGAGCTATCGGGGGGCCTCCCTCTGCCCCTCGCTTGCTGTCGCTGTTGGCCCCCCCTCCCCTCAGGACACTTGCCCTCCAACGGGGCTATACAATGGAATCACCTGGGAGTTTTATAATGATTAATGTCTGGGTCCCCCCTCCAGAGATTCTGATTTAGTTGATTTGGGGTTCAGCCCTGGCATAGGGTTTTTTTTAAAGCCCCTGCAGTGATTCTAATGTGCAGCCAAGTTTGAAAACTGCTGCTGTAGGACAGAGCCTCCCAATACCCCGACCCCGGGGTTTCACGCTCAGTCCTCACACGCCCACACATCCCTGCCCGTGCCCCATGCGTGCCCTTGGCTCTCGGCTCTCCTGCCTTACTCAGGCTGCAGGCCTCGGTCCCCTCACCCCAGCCCTCGCTCTCTGAGCCCTCTCCCTGGAGGACCCCGCTCCCCAGCCTCATCCTGCCCCCTGCCCCACCCCTGCAGCCCCCTGAGCGTGGACCTGGAGCGCTATTACCAGACAGAGAATGAGGACGAGAGCCCCTTCATCTGCTCCCAACCGCGCGAGAACGGCATGCGGTCCTGTAGGAGCGTTCCCACGCTGCGCGGGGAGGGCGGCGGCGGCCCACCCTGTGGTCTGGACTATGAGGCCTACAATAGCTCCAGCAACACCACCTGTGTCAACTGGAACCAGTACTACACCAACTGCTCTGCGGGGGAGCACAACCCCTTCAAGGGCGCCATCAACTTCGACAACATCGGCTATGCTTGGATTGCCATCTTCCAGGTGGGCAGTTTATTCCAGCACCCAAGCCTCCCCCCCCCCGCCCCCAGGACACAATCCAGGCTTGGAGTGGTCGTTCTCAGGGTTGGGGTGGGGTCCGGGCCTCTGGGGGAGACTATAGGAGGCTTTAACGGGCCCAGAGCCAGCCTGACCCTCTCATCTTCCCCAGGTCATCACGCTGGAGGGCTGGGTCGACATCATGTACTTTGTGATGGATGCTCACTCCTTCTACAACTTCATCTACTTCATCCTCCTCATCATCGTGAGTGACTCCTTGGGCCCTGCCTGGCAGGGATATAGGGATCCTGGGGAAATAGGTGGGGAATGTCCAGAGAGGGGAAGGGCCCCTCAGTCTGAAGTTCCCAGCCTCAGGAAAAGTCCCATAGAGATACAGGCAGGGAGAGCAACTGTTGGGAAACAAAAAAAATGTACCAGATGAGGACACAGGAGAAAATCCAAAGTCAGGGTCCGACCCTACCACTTATGACTGTTTGGGCAAGTCATTCCTCACAAGACCCCAGCCCGACCCTGAACCTCTGTTTCTTCATCAGCAAAATGGGGAGTTCTCAATCCAGAGTGATGCTGCCTCCCTTTGGGGAGGGCTACGGGAGCATTATTGGCATTTTCCTGTTGGGGGTGGGGTGGGATGGGGGTGGGGTGGGGATGGGGAGGATGTTAAACATGCTGAAATGACAGTCTTGCAAACAAAATTATCCCACCCCAAATTCCCATCACTCGGTACTGAGAAACACTGCATGAGCTCTTGTTCCTTCCAGCTCAGGAATTCCAGGACTTAATGAGGGCAGAAGACAAGGCAAAAGTACCAAAGTTTTAATCACTGCCACTCAGAGTTTATGATTTCATTGCCACCATTTGTAGCTGATAGTTATCAAGCACTCACTATGCACCAGCCCCTGCTCTAATCACTTTTTATGGACTGGTGCATTTACTCCCCACCAAAATCCTGTTATCTCCATTTTACCGATGATGAAACGAAACCCATGTTTCCTCGTTTAACTGCCTTGCCATGTGCTTTGCGTATGCTGTCAACTCGTTTCCCTGGGTGGGTGCCACTGCTGACTGGGTGCTGTAGCATCTGCTGTCTCTTTAACCCCCATGCAGGGATTGTGGTCCCATCGCATGAAGGAGAACTCTGAGCTCAGGGGGGTTGGTTGCTTGGCCAAGATCACACAGCAAGATGTGGCCGGACCCCAGGCTGCTGACTCCAAGTCCAGCCCTTCTTCCATGTCACCAGGAGGCCAGGGACAGAGCCAGACGGGGGACAGGTATTGAGAGAAAGAGATTAAGAAAGGGATTGAGATTGTCTCAGGACCTAGGACAAACACCAGGGAGAAGGGGAGACAGAATGAGGCAGCTCCTGGTGGAGCCAGCCAGAGAGAGACAGAGGGTGGGCCCTGAGGAAAGCAAGTCCTTGGGGCCTTCCCTCCTGCCCCCACAACTTTCCCAAGGGGCCAAGCTCAGGGCGTAGCCTGGCTGGAGACCCGTTCCTGTCCCCAGCCATCATCATCAGGGAGATGAGGTTGGGCCCGGGGGAGGGGGAAGGAACAGACAGAGAGGTAAGGGGCCCTAGTTTCCACACTCCCACACACCCCCTGAAAAATCTTTCCAAACAGCTCTCTGGAATCACACTAGTGAAGCTAATTATCATAATTACTAGGACACGGACTAGGAGGAAAAAACCCTGCTTTGTCACCATAAATATTCGTTTCCTGCATTCTGGATTGTCCAAGCAATGGCTAGCCTTAGGGTCCTGGGGAAACTGAGGCATGGCGATGGGGACTGGGAAAGCATGGGTAAGTCAGAGTGGCAGCTTGGCTAGTACCCAGGGTCCAGGGCTCAGCTCCATACCTGGCTGGGGGATGGGAGAGGCACAGGCAGGGGGGTTGCAGGCAAGGTCAGTAGTCCCCGTGGTCACGGGGTATACTGAAGCCCCGGGGTTAAGGGTTGCACCCAAGGTCACACAACTGGAACTGGGACCAGAAGCAGGAGTCTCATGAACATTGTTTTTGTCAAGATCTCAAAGGCTCAATTCGACTTGAAAACCCCATGTCCATGAGACTGCGTTCATTTCCACATAGTCTCTCCTCCTAATGGGAACTGGGGAGGGGCACTCAGTCTCGGGGATGGGCGTATTTAAGAGGAGGGATTTTGGGGGATATCCTTGAAGGATAGCATCGTGATTAACAAGAGCAATTCCTTGGAATTACATGGCGCTTGATTCAAGCCTTAGTTTTGCTCTGCATTAGCTGAGTGATCCTGAGCAAATTCCTTGACCTCTCTGAGCCTCAATTTCCTCACCTGTCAGATGGAGATTATAATAATGCCACCTCCTGGGACTGTCATGAGGATAAAATGAGATAATGCTTCAAAAATAATTGTTTTAAGTCCAGCACTGGGTACATGGGAAGTGCTCCATGTGCGGGAGCTGGCAGCGTGCTCTGCTTTTCTTCAGGACATCTCGTCTTCCTGTCCCCACCCCAACAGGTGGGCTCGTTCTTCATGATCAACCTCTGCCTGGTGGTGATTGCCACACAGTTCTCAGAGACGAAGCAGCGGGAAAGCCAGCTGATGCGGGAGCAGCGTGTGCGTTTCCTGTCCAACGCCAGCACCCTGGCCAGTTTCTCTGAGCCGGGCAGCTGCTACGAGGAGCTGCTCAAGTACCTGGTGTACATCCTCCGCAAAGCAGCCTGCAGGCTGGCTCGGGTCTCCCGGGCGGTGGGTGTGCGGGTTGGGCTGCTGAGCAGCCCAGCGAGCCGGGGGGGCCAGGAGCCCCAGCCCGGTGGCAGCTGCTCTCGCTCCCACCGCCGCCCGTCCGTCCACCACCTGGTACACCATCACCACCACCATCACCACCACTACCACCTGGGTAATGGGACTCTGAGGGTCCACCGGTCCAGCCCGGAGATCCAGGACAGGGATGCCAACGGGTCCCGCCGGCTCATGCTGCCACCGCCCTCCACTCCTGCGCTCTCTGGGGGTCCCCCGGGGGGCGCTGAGTCTGTGCACAGCTTCTACCACGCCGACTGCCACTTGGAGCCAGTCCGCTGCCAGGCGCCCCCTCCCAGGTCACCATCTGAGGCCTCGGGCAGGACTGTGGGCAGTGGGAAGGTGTACCCCACTGTACACAGCAGTCCTCCAGCCGAGGTGCTGAAGGAGAAGGCGCTAGTAGAGGTGGCTGCCACCTCTGGGCCGCCCACCCTCACCAGCCTCAACATCCCACCCGGGCCCTACAGCTCCATGCACAAGCTGCTAGAGACACAGAGTACAGGTGAGTGCCCTGGGCGGGGTGTGTTGGGGCCCCTCGCCTCGGGCCAGGTGGTATGCCAGAGAGGACTCGGGGTCCGGAGTTAGAGGGACCAGGGCTCAGATCCCCAGTCTGCCACTTGCTGTTGGGGATCATCTTCGACAAGTCACATTGCTTCTTTGAGCCCTAAATCTCTTACCTGTTAAAATGGGAGTCATAATTCCTACATTGTAATTATAACAAGAATCCACACGTGCTGAGCACAGCCTCGGGTTCTGCTCTGTGTTCTCTTCAATAACAGCTATAGATGCTGACCGATTGCCGTGTGCCTGTCACATGCTTTACAGGCAAAATCCCATGGAATCTTTTTGACAGTCTAGGTGACTAGCTTTCTTATCGTCCCCATTTTACTAATGAGAAAAAGGGGCTTAGAGAGGCTGCCTGACCTGCCTCTCGTTGTGCCATTGGTGAAGACTGGAGCTGGGATTTGGACTCAGGGTCATCCGAGACCACACTCTCTACTGCTGGTTGTGAGGTTCAGAGGCAGGAGTGTGTGCCTGTGCCCAGCCCCATGCGCCTCACCAAAGGGGCTCTCATAAATGTATGTTTCATCCCTTCCCCACTAGGAGACCCGGGACCCCGGGCAGCAAGTCCTCAGGGGGCTGCTGGTTTGATGGGTGGAGCACCCAGCATGGTGGGAGGGGCTTCATCACATATGGGCAGCCCGCATTCTGACAGGGGTGGTGGGTACAGAGCCATTGCCCAGGGCCTGTGTTTCAGGAAGGATATGGGCCCGTGGGGATGTTATGGGAGAATGTGGGCTGGGATGGGAAGGCGCTGTGGGAAGGCACAGGGCACAGGTTCTAGTGCCAGCTCTTCCACCACCCTGCCACCCTGCCAGGGGACATGAGCCAGTCACATGCATGGACATTTCAACTTCCTCCTGTGTGAGAGGCTGGACTGGGATCATTGTTACTATCGATGGAGACTTACTGAACCCCTCCTGTGCGCAAATGCAGTCAGGAGGGGAAACTTGCTGAGAACCTCCTAAGGGCAGGGTCCTAAGCTAGGTGCCTTCACCCACATGCTTTGGCTGGGTGGTCTCCGAGACTCCTTTCAGCTTTCAAATTCTATGATCAAAGCTGGATTTAAATGGACACTGATGTCTTGGGTTAGGCTGCTGTGTGTGCCTATGTGCATGCCTGGTGTGTGTATGTATGCATGGATGTGTGTACATGCACGTGTGTGTGTCTGATGTTCCTGTGCCTATGTGGGTGCACGTGTCTGGTGTGCATGCATGCATGCGTGTGCATGCATGTGTGTAGTGCACACAAATGCCCATGTGTGCACGTGGCTGGTATATGTGCACATGTGGCGTGCCTGTGCAAACATGAGTTTGCTGTGTGCGGATGTACATATGTGTGGTGCAAGAATGGCATTAGTGTATGTGTGTATATATGTGTGCATCTAGTGCACATGTGTGCACATGCCTGGTATGTGTGTGTGAGTGTGTGTGTGGGAATGTGTCTTAAGAATCCCTTGGCAAATGCTGCCCAGACCAGTGCTGATGCAGGGGCTGGGTTCCCTGAGAAGGAGGGATCGTCATGGTTCGCGGGGCTGCCTGGGACCTTAGAAGACACTGAGGCCACCTTGCTGCCTGAACCCTAGGATACCCCAGCAGTGACTGTGAATGGGGTGCTTCTGGCATTTGGGGGCACTTGTTGTTTAGGGCTGTCCCAGGCATTGCAGGGCATTAAGCACCCCTGGCCCACTAAGTGCTCAGCACCCCCATCCCTGTAACAACCCTAAATGCCTCCATTCATCTTATCCATACTCTGAGGGCAGGGCTGCCCCAGGTAAGAAACCCTGGAGCCTCTAACCTCTACCCTCCCGTCCCAGGCACCTGCCAAAATTCTTGCAAGATCTCCAGCCCTTGCTTGAAGGCAGACAGCGGAGCCTGTGGCCCAGACAGCTGCCCCTACTGTGTCCGGGCTGGGACAGGGGAGGTGGAGCTCGCCGACCGCGAGATGCCAGACTCAGACAGCGAGGCGGTTTATGAGTTTACGCAGGACGCCCAGCACGGCGACCTCCGAGACCCCCACAGCCAGCGGCGGCAGGGCCTGGGCCTAGATGTGGAGCCCGGCTCTGTGCTGGCCTTCTGGAGGCTGATCTGTGACACCTTCCGGAAGATTGTGGACAGCAAGTACTTTGGCCGGGGAATCATGATCGCTATCCTGGTCAACACACTCAGCATGGGCATTGAATACCACGAGCAGGTAGGGGCATGCGCAAGGGCAAGGCTACTGCCAGCCCCTTCTCCCTGGGGACTGGGGCCCCCTACCTTTCTGCCTCCCTGTGTTCACTTCCCCTCCATGCTGCTGGTCTGCATGGCAGGGAGGAGAGGAGGGATGGAGCATGGGGACTTTTTGGAGAGTGACTACCAGTGAATGCCACACAGCTTCCAGGTACGGAGGATGCCCAGGGCAGAGGCAGATTCTGAGCTGGGTGTGTTCTATCTGGGAAGGCTTCTTAGAGGAGGCAAGATTTGAAAGATGTGGAGAGGCAAGTCCCTGGAAGAGATCTGGGACTTCAGAAAAGACATAGTGGGGAGGGGAGGTGTTGGGAGTCCCCCAGCCCAGTGCTGGGCCCTCTAGTATTTACCTGGCTCAGAAGGTAAGGATGTGATGGCTTGGAGGCAGGCAGGTGAGGAGCGGAGGGTTGGCGTCTGTGCTTGGGTGGAGGGGAAGGCCTGCCAGGTGGGGAGTGGGGTCTGCCTGGCCTTGGCCTTGGCTCTGGGCATCTCGCTGTGAGCGGCTCTGGGCTTTTTGGATGATAGTGCCCAGCATGAGGGGACTTGAAACCATTGTGTTTGAGGAATCATTCTAAGAACCCGGATATTTAGTCAGGAGAAGAGGAGGCTCAGCGGGGACAGGCGAGCTGTCTTCAAATATTTGAAGGGCTGTCAGGTGGAAGAGGGAGCAGGCTTGCCCTGTGGGGCCGCTGGCTGCAAGCAGTGGGATCTGGGCTGAGGGGGAGGAGGCTTTTCTCTCAGATCTGTGCAGAGACAGAGAAGATGGCCTGGAGGAACTCAAAGACTGCCCCCACCCCCATCCCCAGCCCTTGGTGGGGGGTAGAGCAGGCAGTACAGGGCGCCGGGACCCGATGATGATCGCACAACCTGGTTTGACTTCCTTTCCAAACACGGTCCTTCCAGAGGCTCCCCCCTCCCTCCCATTCCCCGTACTCTCCCAGGTCACCCCCTTTGGCTGATTCCTGGAGAAGGAGGGAGCAGTTCACTGGCCCTTCTGCACTCTTCTCTCCTGAGTGGGTGTTCCCGCCTCTACCGGGCAGGGGGCGGGGCCGGGGCCGTCAGAATCTGACCTTTCCTGGAGCGGAGTCCAGGCTGTGAGTCCCCTTCCCCCGTACCCCTTCGATCCGTCGGGAGCAGAGGAGTGTGAGGGGGTATCAGAGATGTGGAGGGGGCGCCTGCTCCAGGCACTCGCGGGCGAGGGGCGGGGTGGCGGCGGGGAGGGGCCTGGCCCAGCGCGCGTGGGCGGGGCGGCGCCGGGCCTCGCGGGCGGGGCTGGAGAAGACCGCGGGCATGGTCCGGGTTCAGGGGGACCCGAAGCCTCCCCCACCCCGCTGACCTCTGCCCGCACTGCTGTGAGCATCAGCTCCTACCCTGAGCTGCCCTGTCCGAGCAGCCCCAGCACCGCCGCCCCCACCAGCACACCGCGTTCGGCCTCATCCTCTTGCCTCCATGCCCCTCTTCGGCGGGCTCTGCCCGGCCCCCTCCCTATGGAGGGGACGAGGAGGGTGGGTCGGGACGCTGGCTGCAGTGCCAGCAGGTGGGCGTGCTTGGCACGGTGGGCGTGTTGTGTCTGGGCCGCGTGGGGCGAGGGTGTGTGTGCACACACGTCTCCGCCAGCCTCCGGGGGAGGGGTGCCCCGTTCTGCCAGACGGGTGGGGAAGGTGGGGGCGGCGTTTTCCTCTCCCGGGACCCAGGTGGTGGCAGTCCCTAACCTCCCATTATCCTGGCTCCCTCTGAACCTCAACCTCCCTTCCCTCACCCTAGTTTTGGCTGTGGTCAGATGCGCCTCCCCCAGGGAGACACCTCCTCAGCAGCCTCCCCCTCATACCTCCGGGGTGCAACCAGCAATCCTTGCCCAGCCAGATGCCCTGGGAAGAAGCTGAGTCACACGCGCCAAAGGCAGATGAAGCCGCAGCAAGAGGGCTTTCAGTTAGATGTCAAGAAGGACACCCCATTAGACAGGAAGTAAAAGTGATCAGTCAGGGGTGCCTGCAGCATCTCCTCACCCAAGTTCCTGAGGAAAGGGGGCATGGCCAGGCTTCCCCTGTGCCCTCAGCCGCAGGGAGGCCCTGCTCAGTGAGCGCACAGTGTCTGTTCCAGGGAGGAGTTTGTTCTAATACTTGGTTGCCGAGGGGCCCATGGGGGTGAGTGGGAATCCCCAGCAGGCCAGGCAGATGACTGACTGCTGGTGGCGGACTCATGGGCAGGGGGTGGGAAGAAGCCCCAGAAGCAGCCATGGCCTTGTGCTCACAGGCACTGCGGCGTGAACGTCCCGCCATCTGGGCCCTGATGCCTGAGCAGGCTGGGGGGAGGGGGGCGGGGAGATGCGGGGCCTGAGAGACAGAGATACAGAGGGGAAGGCATAGAGACAGCAGAGAGAAAGAGACACCTGGGGCGAGCCAGAGAGAGAGATGGAAACTCAGCCGGGGAGACAGAGACACAGAGAAGGTGGGTGCAGAGGCAGAGGGCTAGAGGAAGACCCTGGGAAAGGGAGGCCGAGACCCAGAGGCTGGTGAGGACAGGGACAGGGCAAGGAAGGGGGAGAGACTCAGAAGAACCTCATAGACTGAGAGAGATGGAGCCGCGCTGAGGAAGAGAGCTGAGAGAGACAGTGAGGGAGATGTCCGCAGACACTGGCAGAGGCGTGTGGAGACAGAGGCCCATGGTTTCCCCACGGTACCCTTAATGAGGCTATTGTGCCTGTCGATCCTGGCATTGATTGACTTGGGGGCGCTAGAGAGGGTACTGCTGGTGCTCCCCTGGAGGAGGGGCCCAGCCCTTTTCCCTGCCTGCTGCTGCTACCCCCTGGGGGCCCTGTCCTCCCCCACAGGCACCTTCTCGTCCGCCACGCCCTGCTTGCCCCTCTCTATCAACCTCTTGACAGAGGAAGCACCGTTGGTAGCCTACTCCACCCAGTCCAAGGCTGGCTCCTTGCTGTCCCCACTGTGCTGCTTCCCCCCACCCCTTAACCCAGGCATTGGTGGAGAGCTGGCAGGACAGATTTGCCCTGAGGGACTGGTTTGATGGGTAAGGACACAGGACGGGGGTGGGGGGGGGTGAGGTGGGGGGGAGGAAAGCCTGCTTAAATGGAGAAGCGTGAGCTGATGGACTATGAGCATATATGTATGTGCCCGTCCACTAGGGGGCAGTTTTCATGAACTCATCTGCCTATCCCTCTGTCCCTCCCTCCATCCATCCCTCCAATACACATTTCCTGGTGTACCAGAATTATCCTAAGCAAATGTTTAACATCTAGCCTTCCTCCAAAAAGCCCCGATTTGTAGTGTTTGCCAATTTCTATGGTATAAATGCTCCCACCACGGCCGATTTCCAGTTACCAATGCCAGGTCACTGATCATGGAGTTGGGAAGAGATGCACACAGTTGGCTCTCCCAAGTGGGTATGAGCCAGCTCTAACATGCCACTGGCTGGAAGCACCGTCCCTCCTCTTGAAGGTCACAGACAAGTAACCAGTCATGTTCACTGGATGTGGTACAAGGTTGGAGAGGGAGGCCGGAGGAGGAGCACATGACCCAGAGGGGACAGGATTCGGGGAAGGCTCTGAGTTTGAAGGACGTACCAGTAAAGGGTGGAGGTCAGGGCATTCCCTCTAGAGGCGCACCCTGGCAGGAGGGCCAGAGGCACCAGGCACCAAACTTAAGGGAGCTATAAGGCGTTCAGAATGGGTAGGGCCCTGGGTGAGGGCTGGGGTAGGCACGTGACACGAGATGAGTTTGGAAAAACACTCAGAGCCAGGTCCTGAGAGGTATAGGAAGGAGTTTGGTTTTTATCCTGCAGGTGATAGGCTCCCAACAAAGGTTTCAAGCAGGTCAATGACATGACTAGGTTTGTGTTTTATCAGAAGTCTGGAAGCCGTGTGGGGAGTAAAAGTGAGGGCATGGTCTCCATGCCAGGAGGCCAGGAGGCCAGGAGGCCGGCGGGGGGCTACTGCAGTGGTCTAGGCAGCTCGGACTACAGCTTCATCCCTGGAGATGGAGAGGGAAAGGCTGGGGAGAGCTGGTGGGGCCTGGATCCCCAAGACTCAACACCACCAGGATATCTGGGGAGGAGGACAAGCAAGAGGGGTCCCAGGATTCTGCCTGGGGTGGGGGCCTTGGGGGTTGAGCGGATTTGGGCTAGGGGACATGTTGCCTACAAGGGGCCTGTGGGGCATTCCAGTGCCAGGCCCAGCAGGCTATTGAAGCTCAGAAAGGAGGTTGTCTCCTGGCACCTGTCTGGGCCTGCACTGGGGCAGATCTCCTCCAGGAGGAGGGGAGAGCGCAGGGGTGGGGTCTTGGCGACACACAAGCTTCCTAATCATCCACTTCCTGGCTCTAGGTCGCTGGGAGCAGGTGCTAACCTCATATTTTAAAAGAGAGACAGCAGCACATGGTGAGGGTGGAGGGCCATGTGCCCAGCAGTCTCTGGGTTGTAGATGGGGAGGCAGAGGGCGGGTCCTGAGCAGACGGCCTTGCAGGCCAGAGGGAGGGCAGGGCAGGTGATGATTCTGCTCGTTGCTCAGACTCTGGGCCTATCCTGTCACTCCAGATACATGTCCAGGGAGGGTTTCTATTTATAAGTGAGTGAAGTTGGCTGTTCGAGGCGAGGAAAGCTGGGAGTGGGTGGGGGTGAGTCCAGATATGGGAGGTCTCATCTGAGGCAGGTCGCAGACTCCTATTGGATTCTGCTGAAAGCGAGGGACTCTCACCTCAGAAAATGCACATGTTTCTGGACACTCTGAATGTGGCTTATGAATGCAAGGGTTATGGATGCCCCCACCCCAAGCCTAGCCCCTGGGCCTTTCAGGAGTCCTTGGCCTCTAGGCAGATGAGCCCTGGCTGAGGAGCTGGGGCTGGGGGCTAATCCTTTAAGAGCTGACCTGAAACCCCAGACTTTCAAAGGGTCTCTGCAGGTGTGGGAAGGAGGAGAGTCCAGCTAAGAGGCTGCCCCTGCTTCCAGGTTCCCCCAGTTCAACAAACGCACGTGGAGCACCCCTTGTGCACAGCACACTAGAATAGAATGAAGGGGGCTGGTGCGGAGCAGAGCCAAAAGCACCCAAGAAACTTACCTCATCGTGATGATGCCAAAGGCCAGAAGGGAGGCTTCAAGGGACAGCGGAGGGATGTGCACACCCAGTGAGGGCCGAGGGAGGGCTTTCTGAAGGCTCTGGCTTCTGAGATGGCCCTTCACGGTTCGGTGGGACTGTGACAGCTGCAGGCCTGAGCAGAGGGCTCTAGGTGGAGGTCCCCTTGTGAGCTGTGGAGGTTTGAGGAATACTGGCACTGCGCAGGATGGCCTGGGAAGTGCTGAAGGGCGGCCACAGCCTCCTCCCGCACCCCCACCCCTGCCCAGGGATGTTGGAGTCCAGCAGCTGATGGTGAAGGACCTGGAGCTGCCTGCTGGGTTGGGGGAGGTTGTCCAGATCAGAGGCCGTGAAGGGGAAGGAGGGGTGGGTGGGACAGCGACTCCATGGCAGGGTCTGTGGGCCTGGAGGGAGGAAGGGCAGGCTCGAAGCCTTGATATCTCCGAGGTTCCAAGGCGGAATCCTGGAGAACGGTGGAGCCAAGAAGTCGAGAGAAAGAGCAGGTTTGGGAGAGGAGGAGGCGAGGGTTAGGGTTTGTTTTGGACATGCTAAGTTTGAGATGGCTGCAGGCCATCCCGGGAGGATTCTGGGCAGTCAGGCAAGCATTGGTCCCTGGACAGGGAGCCAGGGGTGGGGAGAGGGCTTGTTAAGTGTCATCTACACCCCACTGGCAGGTGGAGAGGTGGGAATGGGTGAGACCCAGAGGGCAGGAACACATGGGAGGGAGCAGCTCAGACTGAACTCTGAGGAATGTTGGAAGGAGCGAGGGGGCAGGGCAGCACAGGCTCAGGGAAGCCACGGGTGGATGGGCCTGGATTCTGGAGGAAGGTTCCTGCTTTTAGGCGGAGGGAAGGAGAGTGGAGAAGTGGGAGGTACCAGAAACACTATCGGGACAGGGCCCGGGGCTGGTGCAGGAGAGGCCAGCTCCCTCCAGGAGAGGAGAGACAGTGGGGTGCAAGGCTGTTTGGAGGCAGAGGGAAGCAGGAGGCCAGGTTGGGAGTGGGGATGGGGGCCAAGGAGTGGGGGGAAGTTTGGAGCAGCTCCTGGGGAGGGGAGATGGCGCCCTGACGAGGGAGACATAAAGGATGTGAACAAAGGCACAATGCTGCCATGGGCCGCAGAAGCCACTCAGCAGGGCCTCCGCCTGTCCAGTCAGCACCAGTCCCTGACTCTCCAGCAATGCTCAGCAGTTCCGGAGCTGCAGAAGAAAGCGGAGGGGGCGGGGACGTACCTGGGCTGCCGGGTCCTCTTGGGTCTGGGTCCGCCACGGGCTCAAGGCTGAGAGGTTGTCCAGGCAGCTGAGGGGCTGGGGTTGCAGCCCAGAATTTTAGGTAGCAGCAGTGGCTTTGGGTTGGCTGTCTTGAAGCTGTGTGAGCTGTGGGTGTCCTGAGCTAACTTAGCTTGTGTGTTTCTTTGGAGTAGCTTCAGGGCAGCTGGGGAGGTTGTGGGGAGGGGGTCAAGTTACCCCTTGGTATTGCCTCTGGTTAGGAGGCACTGCAGGCAAAATGAGACCCAGTAGGGAGTCCAGTGGATGTGAGGGTGCTGAGGGAAGGAGTTGTGACCAGAAAGGAAAAGTCTCAAGCTGGAGAGCTTCCAGGGTACAGTGAAGGGCAAGGCCATGCAGATCTATGTGATGATGCCTGTGGGATTTCCTGAAAACCTCCTGCCCCCCAAGTGTCCCCTGACTTCCCACACCTCCTTGATGTCTCACTTCCCATTGAACTGACCCAGTGACCTCCAGCCCATCACTGTGGCCAGACTGGACCCCTCTCCTGGGGATGGGGAGTAGGAAGCAGCAGGCAAGACTGTCATAATGCAGGGGTCAAGTGAGCCGAGGAGTCAGAACTTGGAGCAGAGACTGTGGGGTCAGGGGAGCAGGTGGGAACTAGAGGCTGGCGTGGTCACGAGGATGAGTGTGGGGCTTGGGCAGGGCTCCCGGCGATGTCTACTCGGCCGGCTCTCAGGCCTCCTGCCTGGACCACTGCAGTCTCCCTAATTGGTCTCCAGTCTCCCCCGCTCCCAGCCATCCTCCCGCTGCCACCACTGCAGCCAGATTAATCTTCTTAATACACTGCTTTGCACATCTTCTCCCTCTCCCTAGAAGCCTCAATGGCACCACCATGGGCAGAGGCAAGTCCAGCCTGAGTCCTGAACTGGAATCAAGGTCATTCTGCCTGGGCCCTGCCAACCTTGCAACCTTACCCTCCACCCTTGGATCCAGGCAGACCAGTTGATCTAGGTCCTTGAATGTGCCCGGCACATTCCTGCCCCTTCTTTGCTCATGCTGCCCCCTCCTGTGTCCAGGTACACAGCTCCTACCTTTGCATTACCAGCGTGCTGCACTCGGTGGGTAATTGAAGGGTTGGCTGGCGGTGGTGCTGGGGGTTTTGGGGGAGTGTTCAGCAGCCCACCTGGGGTCACCGTTGCACCAAGGTGCGGTATGCGGGAGTGGGAAGTATAGGAAGAAAGGAGAAGTGAGATTCCTGGTTGGCCTCTGCATAGAGCAGAAATCTGGTGCCTCTGGGTGGGGAGGCGCTCAGGCTGCCTCCCCTCAACTCCAGAAGCCTCCCTTGACAGCGAACAGGAGGAAGAGGCCATCTAGACCTCAGGAAGGACTTCCTGGCAGCAGGGGAGAGTCATGAGGGGAGGCTGGTACCAGCCTTCTGGGAGGTACCGCCCACGGTAGCTGGCACGCGTGTGCTCTGCGCGGGCCGCGTCTGGGTGTGTGGTGGGGGCGGCAGCAGAGAAAGGGTCCCGATGGCAAAGCTGTAGAGGAACGCCCAGATGGATCTGGCTTTGAGCTTTTCTAAGTGAGCAGTTGCCACACCTCCTGGAGCCTCGGTTTCCCAGACTATTGAAGAGGGTCACACCCCTCCCTCATTTGGTTGTGAGCAGGAGGGGAATGAAATGCCAGGAGGCAGTGCTTAGCCCAGTGTGGGGCCCGTGGCGGGTACACAGCAGAAGCCCGCTCCCTCCCCTGCCCCTTTGCCAAGGCGGCTGTGATCACGGCTCTGGTCCCTGGGGCAACCGTGTTGCTAAGATTGCCTCTCTGTCCTCGGCCTGCGTCTGCAGAACGTTCCCAGCCTCTGATTTAGTAACTTGGACAGACCTGGCTGCCTGGGGGAGGAGGGCTTTCTTCCCCATGGACCGTGGGGGGATACCAGGGCCCTGGAAAGGAGGCATTGTCCCCAAGCGTGTGCAGTGCGTACAGAGGAGAGAGGAGGCACGCGGCGGGGGGCGGGGGGTACCAGCCCTCCCTTCCACCTGCTTCTCTAGTTCTGAAGCCCTCCGTGGGTGGCCCAGCCTTTGCCGCCTCCTGCCCTGACTAGGGCAGATGGTGCAGGCCTTGGGGAGAGCCCTGCCCCATCCCTCTTGACCGGGCTCTTGGGGTGGGGTGGGGAGACTGTGTGTGGGATGTTTCTGTGTGCCCATGAACTGTGGGGTATAGACTGTTGAGAGCCCTTTGGATAATATCAGGAAACGATGAGAACATCTGTCTACACACAGGATATAGTGGCTGTACATTTAAGATTCACTGGCCTAGGAAATGCATGGTACCCAAAACTACTGCGCTTTCAGCTACTTTTTAAAAAATGGTTTATTACTTTTTACTTTTAAGAGCTTTTCATGGTATAATTTATGTGCCATAAAATTCACCCATTGCAATTATATATCAGCCATGCTTTCAAATCAATTTGTTCTTTATTCATCACATCCACGTTCATTTGAAATATGAAATATTTGAAATATCTGTATATAGAAGGTACATTATATATTCAGTCCCTCCCCGTGTGTGGATTCACAGGTCCCTCACAGCCATTCTGGGATTGGGTTCAAGAATTGATGGTCTATTACTGGAGACAGAGTGCTGTGGCGTTGGGACTCACTGCCTCGCTCCAACTGCCCTGTGACCTTAAACCAGTCCTTTCCAATCTCTCGACCTCTTCCCTCACCTGTAAAGTCAGGGTGTGGGTGCTGTTGTGTGGATGGCTTATAGGATGCACACAGTGGGCTGGGGAGCCCGTGAGGCGTTGCCCCTGTGTGGTCTGCACTCATCATCTTTATGCCATCCAAGGACGCAAAACTGGGCAGGTGGCAGAGTGGCAGGCAGGCCTGCTGGCTGGCAGACTGGGCTTGGGAGCTCTGAGTAAGGGACCCACTTTGAGGGGTCCAAGCCCCGGCAGCAGGCTTTTTCTGCACCGACGATGGCCCCTTCCCCATCACCTGCACTGTGCTCACGCTGGAGGGACTGCAGGTCGTGTCTCTCTGTGACTTGATTAACTGGGTTGGGTGGCAGCAGCCCTCCCACCCCTAGTCTCAGTCTGTGGAGCAAAGAGTTGCTCAAGACGTGCCGGAGCCACCGGCTCTGTGCTGCACCGTGCCCCACACCAGCCACTTGCCCTCTGGACAGCTGGCTCTCTGCCCTGCCTGCTGTCCCTGGCTCTGCCCCCAGTTCTGCCTTTGGAAAGAATCCCATGCATGGGCTGGGAGCTTATCTATCTCCTTTCTGAGTAGCTGTTGGGTCAGAGGCTCCAAAATACCTCTCACCTGCTAGACAGAAGCCCTCACCCACCCCCGTGCAGACTGGCCACACAGATTGGGGCCATTAGGACACATTTGGTCATGCTCAGGATCAGACTTCATGCTTGGGCAGCCTACCTGGGCAGCCGTCCAGATAAGGCAGCTCGGGGAACAGGGGGAGGTGTCTGATGGAATGTGGGCATCATTTGGCCATTTAACTCAAACTTCTTGAGCTGCTACTATGGGTCTTGGGCTTTTGGTTTGTCAAGATGCCCCATCAGGTGGGCAGTGGGTTCCACTGAGCCACCCAGATGTCACCCTGCATCCCCAGCCCTCGGCCTGGCCACGCCCCTCCGTTCTCACAGAACCAGGCTCGTTCCTTGTGTCCGGTCTTTGCCCACACTGTCTCCTCCACCGGCCATGCCTTTCCCCCTCCCCCTACTTGGTGATGCCCCACTCATTCTTCTGAGTTCATTTCAAGTGCTGCCTCCCGACTGAGCCTTTCCCAGTGTACTCACCCCTCACCTTCTCTCCCCTGAGCTGCTGTATTTACTGCCTGGATAATTTATTTTGGCATGGAAGCATCTAAGGCCTCTTGTGGTTATTCAGCTGTTTTGTGTGTGTACAACTTGTTTCCAGCTAGACACTGAGCCCCTGGGAGGCAGACAGCATGGCTGGCATTTTTTTTTTTGGTAGTTCCTTCAATACTTGCTGCGTTGCTAGGAATGCAGTAGGCACTTAATTTTGAAAGGAGGAGGGTGGTGACTAGAGAGCCGGAATAGCAGCTGAAATAGAGTTTGTCATTAGCTCTTCCGATGACCTCTCTAGGTGTCCTTGGTCTCAATCCCAGCCCCTGGGTAGGAGTATAAAAGTAATTACATCTAGTGTTTGACTTTGGGCCCAGAGAGGTTGAGAATCTTGCTGAAGATCACACAGTGAGTTGCTAGGAGAGGCTGAGAATTGACCCAGGTGTCCCAATCTCAGGTCAAGGCTCCAGGTGCCCCCTTATCCGTGACAACCCTTTTGGGGCATCCCTTCTGCCCTTCAGCATGTGGAAGACTGCAAGTGCTCGCATGCTTGTTTGCATGTGCGTGTGTGCTGAGAAGGTGGCGAGCACAGCTGACAGTTGTCCAAGAGAAGGCTGCCAAGTCCACAGGGTAACTGTAGGACATGTGTGACTTTGTGTGTGGCTGTGACTGGGTATGTGTGTGGGGCCTTGGCGATGACCCTCTGATGTCGGCCAGCCTCACTGCGCCGCTGGCCTGGGCCCACCAAGCTGGCGTGGCAGTGCAGGACAGGATGGGTCAGAGCTCCCAGCAGGAGGCAGGGCAGAACCCGCAGCATGGGCTACCGTCGAGCCAGTGGCCCTAGGATCTGAGAGCCAGGGCTGGGCCATGGGATGGGCCATTGTCCCGGGCGGCTGCCTGTGAGCGCATTTCCTAGGGACCTTGAGGGAGAGCCCTTCCCGTGAGCCTGAGCATCCAGCTAATAACCCCCTCCGCCGGAAGTTTGCCGTTCCTGCTCCTACTCTCCCTGTGGCGCCGTTTGGGAGGACTGGGATGAGGGCCTGGGGACAGGCCGCGACTGCTTCATGCCCCACCCCTGCCCTCCAGCCTGAGGAGCTTACCAATGCGCTGGAAATCAGCAACATCGTCTTCACCAGCCTCTTTGCCCTGGAGATGCTGCTGAAGCTGCTCGTGTACGGTCCCTTCGGCTACATCAAGAATCCCTACAACATTTTTGATGGCGTCATCGTTGTCATCAGGTATGACGGCCCCTCCACTGCCTCTCACCATAGGGGTGGCTTGTTGCGAGGAGCCGCATAGCCTATTCCTCTGTGGTGGAGGTGTCTGCAGTCTGACCCCACTGACCCCATAGCACCCGCCATGCCCCCAGGCGGGAGGCTCTCTGTGCTCCCCATGCTCTGCCCTGTCCTTTCCTTTAGCCCTGTCTTGTTCGTGTGGGACTTGGTCTCACATCTCCTCTGGCTGGGCCCTCTTCAGTCTCCTCTCCCCACCCCTACCCCTTGTTCTTGACCCCACACGGGCCTGGGGTGGGCGAGGATCAGGGAGTTGGCCTTGGAGAGGAGTCCGCGGAGGCAGGAGGCCCAGCCAGCTGTCCCTGCTTGCAAAGTGCTTGGAAACCATCTCAGACGCTGGCAACTTGCTCTAGGGTTTCCAAGACCTTGGGAAGCTGTTCTGTGCCCCCAGGCCTGGGGCCAAGAGAACTACTTTATTGCTTTTTGGACTGGGCTCTAGATTTCATTAGAATAGAACAAAGCAAATATTCTATAATTTGATGCTGTTGGGCTGGCTGGATTTCGGGAGAGGGGTGTCTGCTGCCAGGATGAGCTCCCTGGCCGGGCAGGGAGGGCAAGGGGGCCTGGGTCTGTTACTCAGAGCCTCACCATCGCAGAGTCTCCGGCCTTCAGGCCACAGGGCCCCTCCGGGCCCCCTTTCCTCCCACCAGCCCAAGCCCTCAGGCGCTTCTGAGGCCTCTCAAAGGGCGGGGCGGCGGGCTCAGGCTCCCTGCCCCCCTTGCAGTGTGTGGGAGATCGTGGGCCAGCAGGGGGGCGGCCTGTCGGTGCTGCGGACCTTCCGCCTGATGCGGGTGCTGAAGCTGGTGCGCTTCCTGCCGGCGCTGCAGCGGCAGCTCGTGGTGCTCATGAAGACCATGGACAATGTGGCCACCTTCTGCATGCTGCTCATGCTCTTCATCTTCATCTTCAGGTGAGGCGGGCGTGCTGCCTGGGGGCGGCAGGGCCAAGGGAGCCAGGCCCTGACACTCCCCCACCCCGCCCCCCTGTGTCTTCAGCATCCTGGGCATGCATCTCTTCGGCTGCAAATTTGCATCTGAGCGGGATGGGGACACGCTGCCAGACCGGAAGAATTTCGACTCCCTGCTCTGGGCCATTGTCACAGTCTTTCAGGTGCGGGGGTGGGTGGGCTGGGGGGGGAGCAGGGCTGGGGGGCTGGGGGCAGGGGCTGGGAAAGACCTTGAGCCTGGTCCTCTGCCCGCCCTTGCCCACAGATCCTGACCCAGGAGGACTGGAACAAGGTCCTCTACAACGGCATGGCCTCCACGTCGTCCTGGGCCGCCCTGTACTTCATCGCCCTCATGACCTTCGGCAACTACGTGCTCTTTAACCTGCTCGTCGCCATTCTGGTGGAAGGCTTCCAGGCGGAGGTAAGCCCCTGCCCTGCCCCTCACCCTGCCCACCACAGTCCCACTTCCAGGAGGAATCGGCTGCCTCAAGTGCGCCTCCTCCTCCTCTGCTGCAGCGCTGTAGTGGGGGGGGGGTGTCCCCTGGAAGCACTGCAGAGTCAGCTGGGGTAGACTAAGGGTGGGGGGTCCAATCTCACGGAGCCCTTCATCACTTGGGAGACAGGTTGGTTGTGTGGAGTCCGTGTGTCAAAGGTGAGCCACCAGCTGGGCCTCCCCCTCAAAGTCGGCCGGACCCTTCCCCAGAAAATTGGGCAAGAACGGTGTCTGGGACAGAAGGTGGAACCAGATCCAAGAGCAGGAGTGGTCTCAGGGAGGTCAGAGGGGCCCATCGGAGCCGAGGGGTGGGGGTGTCCTGTGTGCAAGTCAGCTGAGCTCTGACTGAGCTGATGAAGAAGCCACGGGGCCGGGGTAGGCTGAGCTGCCCAGAGTGAGAAATGAGCCCAATTAGCTATGAGCATGACAGAGATGAGCGTCCTATTTCCAGCCCAGGCTCTGTCCCCTTCGTCACAGGCACGTCATCGATTAATATTGATTTATATTGAGCCTGCCCTTGCTGTGCCGGGGCACAGGGCTTCACCCCCTCTTCTCCCTCAGTGCTGCCTCTCTTCCCACCCCAGCCCCTGGCGCCTCGCACGGGGCAGGTTGACCCAACCTAGACACGCTCCAGTTTGGGTGCGGAGAAGCTCTTGGTCCAGTTCTCTCCGGGTGACCCGGATGGAAACTCCCGCTGAGACCTGGGCTATAAATACCCGGCACACGGTGGAAAAACAAAAATCTATTTTCCAACTTCTTTCCCAGCCTTGTGAGGGAGGGCTGCTCCCTGTGGGCCGGGCCGGCAGTGCATCTGTCCCACACCGGCCTTTGTCCGCTTCCGTTTTAATTCCGTAGCTACCCGTTATCGCACTTCTTCCCCCGAGGTGACAGTGGGGGCAGCTTGGGGTGAGGCACGGTCCCTGCGTTTGGCGATGGCTGGCCTCTGGCAGGGAGAGAGGGATGTCGGTGTCCTCACTGGATGGGACATTTATTTGGGGGCTCCCTGGGGCCTGAGGGGTTAAGGAGTCCCACAGGAGCCAAGGCTTCTATGGGAACTACCACTCAGCTCTGGGCCTGAGTGGGAATGGGGGCCCTTCAGCCCCTTCCAAACCGCAGCTCCACGGATAACGTTTCCTCAGAAAAATTCCTGTGGAACTCTGTGGAAGGAAATGGAAAACACCCTGAGCCCAATCCCCTCCCCTCAGCTGGCCATTCAGCCATGACAGTGTGGTCTTCATCCGTCCTGGTGAGGCGCAGCGCAGACAGCCCCCTCCCCAGCACTCAGCCCTCTCAGCAAACACCTTGTTAAATTGAGTGCAGCTGAGCCGGCCCCGTTGCTAGGCAGCAGCCAAGTCTGAGTGTGGGAATGGAGAGCAGCCTGGCTGACTGACCTGGCCTGGTCACTCTGGCTCTGCTGGGGGCCTCGGGGCCACCCCAGCCTGACGGGTTGGCAAGGGCTTGGCGACTGTACCCTCCAAACACAGCAAGTGGACCAAGCCCCCAGCGTGGAAGTGGCTGTTGGGGCAGGGGGTCTGGCTCAGGGCATGGTGCTTTGGGATGTGATGCTCCAGATCGGGATGGGATGGTGAGAGGATTTCAGGATCAGCCCTCTCCAGGGTGTGGGCAGGGGCCTCGCCCTGAAGTGTCCATGCGAGGGGCTGGACCAGCTGCTCCTCTGTCCTGCATGAGGTGGGCCAGCGCCTGGGGTGAGGGTGGGTGGCCACTCGCAGCCAGTGACCTGGATACCTCCAGAGGCACCTGCCCTATCTTTTCAAAGGGGCAGAGCACTCAGCTCTGAGGGGGGGCCCCGCTGCCTGGGGGCGGGGAGGCTGCTTTGGCTGTCGTGATGGCCTGTGTTTTCACAAGCGAGACGACCCACCTCAGCGGGGAAAGCAGCTGCCCCCATTTTGTTGGGTTTTGCCAGCAGAAGGAGTAGCCCCCCTGCTGACCTGGCCCCCCACCCCCACCCCAAGAGGTAAGAAGGGGTGGTGCAGGGAGCTGGGCCTGCTCGGCTGTTGATTTCCTGACTCGCAGGGGGTAGCGCCCTGAGTCCCTGCATATTTATCATCCATACACTTAATTAAATGAACAGGCAGCAGGCCTGGTGTGAAGCCATTAATTGATATTAAACAACATCAAAGCCATCATCCTGGTGTTACCTGTCACCCCCCCAAACGCATCAGCTGGATTAACTATGATTTGAAGGAACTTGGGCCGTGCAGACGAGAAGTTAGGAGGCCTGTTTTTTGCTCCGTCTTTTGTTTCCTCCCCAGCCTCTGACTCATCCACTCCTCCCTCCCTCCTTTCATGCCCATTTTCCAAGCCCCCTGCCTCAAAGCCAGTGAGAGGCGACCTGTATTCCGAGCTGGAGTCCCAGGTCCGAGTCCCCAAGCCACCTGTTCCCGTCCACGTGGCCTTGCGCAGTTCTCTAAGCTCCCCTGAGCCTCCCGCGTAGGATGCGCCCACCTGGCAGGAAAGCGAGCTAGAGCTGAGCAGTCAGCACGGCCTCAGCGGACAGGGGCTGCTGCTACGAGGGCTACTGGGGCTCCGTCTCCGTTCCTGCCCTCGCCCCCCTCTTTGTGGCCTCCGCCCTCACTCTCCAGATTCATTCTGGCCCGAGGGGCTGTGGTTGAATTCTGGAAGGCCGGCCTGTCCCCTTTCCATACCGCACCCTTTCCCCTTTGCTCGTCTCCTCTGCTGCTGGGTTTGCACCCCTCCTTCTCTTGGTCTTGTTTCAATGCCAGTATCTGAAAGCCTGCGTGCCTGTGACCAGCACCCCTCCCCTGCCTCCCCCTCTCCCTGTAGGAAATCAGCAAACGGGAAGATGCGAGTGGACAGTTAAGCTGTATTCAGCTGCCTGTCGACTCCCAGGGGGTAGGTACGCGATCATGAGTCGGCATGCCCCCCTCCTGTGCCCCGTGGCCCCCTCCCCACTCTGCCCCTGTGTTTCTGTGCTCGTTGTTGACGCTCTGCTGCTGTGTGACCTGTGGTAGCCATGGTGGTCGTTGGTGTCGTGAGGTTTGCTTCGGTTTTAAGTCCCTTCCCCCGTGAGGACGTTGAAGGGAAAGCCTCCTCGCCTCTGCCCCTATCAGCCCACAAAGGACACCATTCCTGTCACTGGCAGGCCGCCGGGTCGGCCGGAGCAGGAAGGGACTTAGAATCCTCCGTGTATGCGTGTGGTGCCCCTGCGCTTGCCCTTCCACACCGAGGTCCTGCGGGAGTCAGAGGCGCAGGCCTTGGTGGAGTAAAGGTGGGCGGCAGGCAGTGCTTGCCCATCTCTCGCCCCTTTACCCCTTGCCCCGAGCCCCCTTTGGAGACCCACAAACTGCCCCAGCTCAGGACAAGTCTTTGGCGGATGTGGGGATGGGGTGTGGCTCTTGCCAGAATGTACCAGAATTTTAAATCCACTTCCGAGCACCCGGCCCCTTAACCACCCTGAGGTCCAACCAGGTATTTCGGGACACGTTTCTCCTCCAGTCCCACTTTGCACCTGTGCCCTGCTGTTTCCTGTGTTGGCGCTGGATTCGGGGCGAGGCCGGGAATCCCACGGGACCCCACAGTGCCGTGCATCCCGAGCAGCCCCCTGGAGAGCCCACTTGATAATTAAAGGCCTCTTTAGGGATGTAAACTGAGTTAATGAAAATGTTCCCCTGAGATGCCAATTACGCAATATTTATGTCCTTATCAAAAGTAGCAATCAAGTATTTTTTAATAACTTCTTAAGGAGAAGTGTGTAATTACCGGGGAACCTACTGACCTGCTAAGAAGGAAGAAAAAACTGTCCCAGAGCCAGGGAGAGAGGTGAAAACAGGGCCAGGAGAGGGGGCCAGGGCTTGGGGAAGATGGGGGGAAGAGGAGAGGGCCTGAAGTGCGTTCTTGGGCCGAGCTGCTCTGTCTGGGGTCTTTCAGTTTCCTTCCAGGGTCCCCCCAGGTCTGAGGGCTCGGGGGAGGGGAGTTGTGGGGGGAGGCAGAGGACCTCCACGGCCTTTGGGAATTGAGGCTCCGGTGACAGCTTAGCTCAGGCCCCAGACCCCTCCACCTGTTCCACCCACTTGCCTGGCTGTCCCTCAGCCCCTCAACCAGCCCGGTGCCAGTCCCCACATGCTGGTTGTGCTAGGGCAGGGGGTCTTAACAACGGGTTCATGAGCTTGAATTGAAATTCAGCAAAACAATATTCTTGTGGGGACGTGTTGGTGCAGGTGTGATCTATTTATTAAATAATACACAGAATAGTGTGGACTTAGTAAGTAGTGGTTTTTACCAGACTAGCAAAGGGGTCCGCGGAACAAAAATGGTTAAGAACTCCTGTGCTAGGGGCTCTGGGGCCAGCCACGGCTTCTCTGAGGTGTGGCTGGTGGGAGGCAGAGGCGTCCCGGGAGGGCTGGCCTGCGCCGGTGCATGTCTCGTGCCGTGGTTGCTGGTCTCCGTGGCCTCTGTGTGGCGTGTGTTATGTGAAGACAGGGAGACCTCGCCATCCTGCCATCCTCCTGCCCTGGCCAGGTCCCTAATGGCCTGCTGCTCCCCCACCCTAGGGAGATGCCACCAAGTCTGAGTCTGAGCCCGATTTCTTCTCGCCCAGCCTGGATGGCAATGGGGACAGGAAGAAGCGCTTGGCCCGTGAGTAACTGTCCTGGGGTGCTGCCCCGAGCCCCAGGCTGGCCCCGAGTGGACGCGGGCTCTATCCCTTGCTCCCCCTGCAGTGGTGTCCCTGGGAGAGCACCCCGAGCTGCAGAGGAGCCTGCTGCCACCGCTCATCATCCACACAGCTGCCACACCCATGTCGCTGCCCAAGAGCTCCAGCACTGGCCTGGGGGAGGCACTGGGCCCTGCCTCCCGCCGCACCAGCAGCAGCGGCTCCACAGAGCCCCGGGCTGCCCACGAGATGAAGTCACCGGTAGGGGTGCATGTGGGCACCCGATGATGGGAGAGAGATGTGGAGAGGGCAGGAGGAAGGGAAGGCAGAGGGGGACAGGTCCAAGGGGATGGCCACTGGGCCCATGGGCTGGAAGTTGCCTGTGTGTGCTTTGCCAAGCCCCAGGGCAGGCAGTCAGGGCTGGCAGTTCAGACAACAGGAGCCCTGGACTTGGAGGCAAGAGGCCAAGGTTCTAATCCCACCTCTTCTGTTCTTACCAGTGACCTTGGGCAGACTCAACGTCTCCGTAAAATGGGTGTGTGGGGGGAGATGTAGTCCCTACCTCCTTAATACCTCATCATCACAGCAAACCCTCTTCTAGTTACTAACTGTGCCAGACCCTGTTCTAAAACCTTCTCAGGGGTGTCACAGCTACCCTATGAGGAAGGTACCACAGTTGTCCCCATTTTACAGATGAGGACCTGAGTCTCAGAGAGTAGATGTGAGTTGTCCAAAGCTCCACAGCTTGTAGGTGGCAGAACCAAGCCTTTTAATCCAGGAGGCTGGCCAGTGCCCATGCCCACACCCATGTTTTGTACTGCTGCTCGGCTGCTGCTGACACCTCTCTCACCAGCCGAATGAGCAATAGGTGCCACAGTCAAGTCTCAGGAAGTGGAGGCAGAGAAATGTGGTCACTTGCCCAAGCTCACACAGTGAATTGGGGTACTCTGAACCCAGGCATGCAAGTCCAGGGCTCCTGCTCATGCCTTGATGCCTGATGTGGTACCGGGGCAGCTCACAGGAGATGGGGAGCAGTGAGGGGTGCAGGGCTGCAGCCCTGCCTGACACGCCCTGCTCGCCCCCAGCCGAGTGCCCGCAGCTCCCCTCACAGCCCCTGGAGCGCGGCGAGCAGCTGGGCCAGCAGACGGTCCAGCCGGAACAGCCTCGGCCGGGCCTCCAGCCTGAAGCGGAGGAGCCCAAGCGGGGAGCGGCGGTCCCTGTTGTCGGGCGAGGGCCGGGAGAGCCAGGACGAGGACAGCTGGGAAGAGGAGAGGGCCGGCCCAGCAGGCAGCGACCATCGCCGCAGGGGCTCCACGGAGCGGGAGGCCAAGGGCTCCTTCGACCTGCCGGCCATGCTGCAGGCGCCCGGGCTGCACCGCACAGCCAGTGGTCGCAGCTCTGCCTCTGAACACCACGACTGCAACGGCAAGTCGGCCCCTGGGCGCCTGGCGCGGGTCTTGCGGCCCGATGACCCCCCCCTGGATGTGGACGATGGCGACGACGAGGGCAACCTGGTGAGTCCCGGGGGCACGGTGACCCCTCACCCAGCGACCTTGAGAGAGGGGAGCTGTGCCCCAGCCCGGGAGCAGGGCTGGGCGACCCGTCCCCTCCCCAGCTCTCTGGCATTCACGTGTAGGGAGTTACCAAGTCCAGCCCACGGGATCTCTAGGGGGGCTCAGGGCTGGACACCAAGCTCCAAGCAGCTCCTTGTCTCCCTCTGCCTGCCCTACTGAGCCCCAGGTCCTCGCCTTGCCTGGGGCAGCGGTCCTCTGTGCTGTAAATGTGTATGAATCTTTCATGGCCCTCCCCCTGTGACTCAGAGAGACCCATCGCTCATCTCTCCAAACCAATGGCCCCCTCCCTGTTCCCCTTTCTCATCTCGACCTCATCACGAGCCTCCTAGACTTCACACCCTGTCCTTCTCCATGCACCCCTCCCCCAGCCCAGGATGGGGCCCAGGGCCCTGGGAGCTCAGGGTTAGCCTGTGAGAAGGGGCCAGTGTCTCCTCGCCCAGGTGTGTCTTTGAACAGACAGCTGTGATGGGTACAAAATGTTTGATAATTGATGCGGCTCCCAAGCCCAGCAGGGAGGGAAAGGAGGGAGGGCTGGAGGCTGGGATGGGAAACAAGTGGGACTGCACTGGGGTGGGGTGGGGACAGGAGAGGGAGGAGGGGCAGGAAGGGAGGGCAGCTTGGGGGAGAAGTGGGGGGAGCTTGGGGGAGGAGGGAGGTTTTGGGGAGTGGGGAGATGGTTGTAGTAATAAAGGAGGGTTGTGGAGCTGAGGGGGAGCCAGGGGCTGGGGTCTTGGAGACTGGGCCCCCTCGTAACCCTAGCCTGGGTTTCACAGAGCAAAGGGGAGCGAGTGAGAGCCTGGATCCGAGCCCGGCTCCCCGCCTGCTGCCGCGAGCGAGACTCTTGGTCTGCCTACATCTTCCCTCCTCAGTCAAAGTAAGACCTGGGCTCTGACCCCTGCTCCTCACAGGACTCCATCCGTGGGGGCGTAGGGATGCTGGAAACCTGTGCCCTGACGTGGGGGGCCCGGGGGTGAGGCGGCCCCAGCTGGGAGGGCCCGGGAGCGGGGGGCACTGCGGGACAAGGCCCCTGACTGCTACCCCACCCCGCCTCCCCTCTCAGCCTCTGCCTCTGTTCCGAGCAGGTTCCGCCTCCTGTGCCACCGGATCATCACCCACAAGATGTTCGACCACGTGGTTCTCGTCATCATCTTCCTCAACTGCATCACCATCGCCATGGAGCGCCCCAGAATCGACCCCCGCAGCGCTGTGAGTCACCGGGGCTGTAAACACGGCAGCTGTCAGGCGCCCACCCCTTGCGGAAACGGAGCCGGGCCCCTCCCGGGGGTTAGCACTCAGTTAGCAAACAAGGGAGGCAAAGAGTCCCCGGGACACGCAGCGGGTGAGGGCGGGCGCCGGGCTTCCGGCTCAGGGCTCCCTGACTCCAGCCCTCGCTCCTGGCACCCGGAGATGCCTCCCATGGTCCTCTCCTGCCTCGGTTTCCCCTCTGGTCCATGCCATGGGGCTCCTGTCAGAAAGGAAATCTGCCTTCCTTCACCAACACCAGCCTGGCTGGGGGAGTGGGCCCTGCTCCTTACCTGGGGGAAGAACCAGCTCCGTCGCATCCCGGGTCATTGACACTCAGCGTGTTTGTGAGCCAGGGGCTTGGAGGCACACGCGTGCATCCTGCGTGAGTGCTGGGCAGGGGGGCTGCCAACAGAGGGGTGGGGGCGGGGCGCAAAGGGGGGTGGTCCTGTTTGGGCTGAGGTTCTTTTTTTTAATTACAGAAGTTGTAGGTTTACAGAAAAAGCATGCATCAAATACAGAGTTCCCATATACCACCCTATCATTAACACCTTGTCTGTGTGTGGTACGCTTGTTACAACTGATGAAAGAACATTTTTTATAATTGTACTATCAACCAGAGTCCATGGTTTACATTAGGGTTCACTGTGTTATGTAGTCCTATGGTTTGTTTTTGATTTGTATTTGAGTAACATGTATACAACCTAAAATTTACCCCTTTAACCACATTCAAGTATATAATTATATATATAATGTTGAGTGTGTTCACCATGTCGTACTACCATCCCCGGAGCTGAGGATTCTTCTGCCCCAGCTCCCAGCAGTGGGTCTCGGGTTCGCCCACAGCTTGTGCTCTGATGGGGGAAACTTCTTGCCAGTCTGCCGCTTGGGTAATGCAGAGCAGAGAGAGGAAAGTTGCTCTTAGTCCTGCAAGGTCACAGACAAGTAGATTTTCAGAGGCCGTGCGGGGTAGGTGGGAGGACGTTGGTCACTTCTGCTCTGCTGTGAACCTGTCAGTCCTTTTCAGAAGGAGAGGGGCGGCCAGAGGCCTGAGTATCTGCATGCACTGTCCAGGGGCCTAGCCTCTTTGGGAGGGGCCCAGCTGGTTCTGGGGAGCTGTCTCTCCCGAGCCTTGTACCCTCGGCCCCTTCCCCTTGGCAGTGATTCTGGTCTAGAAGGGGGGCTGGCTCTTTCCCCTCATGGCGTTTTGCACCACTTGCTTGGAAGTTGCCAGCAGCTCCCCTTTGCTCCTCCTCCCTGCCTCGCATGCCATTGTGGAGACTTCAGTGCTGCTGGGGCTTCTGTTTTCCATTAGGGTGGGCTCCAGCCAGACCAGGGTGGGGATGGAGGGAAACTGAGGAATGTGGGTGCTGGCCTACGAATAGATGGGTGAGGACACAGCAGCTCTGGTACCTGCACCCCTGTCCCCAGGCTGCAGGGCTGGGGCCCATGTGGGGTGGGGGTGAGGCTGCAGGTCACACCCATCCCCTTGGCCCTGCCGCAGAGCTCTGTCACTGTCGTGGCTTCCTCTCCCCATCTCCCCACCCAGCCTCTCTGTCTCCAGTCCTGTCACTGTCAGTGCATCTCTGTTTGCCCTCTCCCTGCCTCCTACCCTCTCTGACACTGTGCCTGCTGCCTCTCTGCACCTCTCCCTTGATCACTCGGTCTTGGAATCATTCCATGGATGTCAGGGGACTAGGTCACCCTCTCTCCTGCTTGCCTCAGCCTATGCCTCCCATACATGTGGGGCCTGAGGTTGCCGCGGCCTGCACACAGGCCCCCAGCTTGCCCTGCAGCTCTGTTTCTGGGGCACGCAGCAGGAAAGCAAGTAAGCAGAGCAGGGAGGAGCGTAGGATGGGGTGTGTGTGTGTGCATGCACGCATCAGAGATCAAATTCAATCCTGCCCCAATTTTAAGAAAGGAATCAGGGAATAGCCTGGGGTATGGGGCTCATATGACAGCACCTTGGGCAACATGGAGAGTAGGGGGGAGGGTGTCTGTTCAGGGCAGGGGTGAGATTCTCGCCGCAAGCGAGCCAAGGGTACCTGGCACCACTGGCTGCCATGCACGTGTGCGCGCCTGCAATAGAGAAAGGGGAGAGAGGGAGGGAGAGGAGATTGTCTGGGTGATTGGGGAGGGTGGGGGTTGTTTTTTTGAGTCAAATGTTGGAAGCAGCTTCTGTACGCAGAGCAGACCTGGCCCAAGGCGGGTGGGATTTCCTGGTGGGCAGCACCTGCTCCTCTCTCTTCTAGGAACGCATCTTCCTGACCCTCTCCAATTACATCTTCACGGCAGTCTTTCTGGCTGAAATGACAGTGAAGGTGATGGCGAGTGGGCGTCCGTCTGGGTCCCTCTGGCTCCTGGTGGGAGGTGGAGAGCGTGGACCCAGTTGAGGGGCCCATGGGAGGGTTGGCTGCGCCTGGGGGCAGGGGGGTGCAGGGAGGGCGGCGGTGACGCACCACCGTCCGCAGGTGGTGGCTCTGGGCTGGTGCTTCGGGGAGCAGGCGTACCTGCGCAGCAGCTGGAACGTGCTCGACGGGCTGCTGGTGCTCATCTCCGTCGTCGACATACTGGTGTCCCTGGTCTCCGACAGCGGCACCAAGATCCTGGGCATGCTGAGGGTGCTGCGGCTGCTGCGGACCCTGCGCCCACTCAGGTGACCCCCCCACTGGAACATTCAGCGGCCCCCTCCCAGCCATGCAGCCCCTTCAGGACACCCCCGTGATGGAGCGAAAGCCCTCACCTGCCCCTGCTTCCTGTCTGTGCCCCCCCACCCGGATGATCTTCTCCAACCGTGCTCCCCACGACCCCCACCCCAGACAATGGTAATTTCCCTCCAGGGGAACACACGCCCTCTCAGTGGCACTCCCAACAGATCAAGTCTACCTTCCTCCCCAAGACAGCGCTCTCCTTGGGAGGGGCAGGGGTTTCGGAGTGTAGGCAGGGCGCCCCCTGGCGCTAAGCAGGGTGCAATCTCGGGGGCATGGCAGGGCCGTGAGTCTGTTAGCTGAAGCCCCCCTCCTGTGGTTCCCTAGGGGTGACACTGCCCCTGCCTGTGAGGCTCCTCTTGCTGGCTTCCCCCACCTCAACGCCCCTCTCAGGGACCACCCCATCAAATAATGCTTTTCCTACCAGGTGATCTGCCCTCTTAGGAAATCCTCTCCAGTGAGGCGATCACCAGCCCCGCCCCCCCTCCCCAAGTCGACATTTTCCCTGGATGGGGATGGCACTGACTCAGTGGCAATGCTTCCCCTCTGTGACACCCACTTCCCACCCCCTGCACATTCCCTGTGAGTTTATCACCCACCCCTCCTCCAGCACAGCTGCACCCTCCTTCAGTGGCCAGTCCATCCTGCCCCCCAGCCCTTCCAGGTAATGCTTTTGACAGCTGGGAGTGGAAGGGAAGATGTGGGTGTGTCTGCAACACCTGTTTTGAGAGACTGCAGGTGGGGGTCCTGGTGGCAGGGGTCCTGCGAGCAAGGGCCCAGCAGGACAAGGGGGTGGCAGAGTTGGGACCCTCTCGCCCTCCCTCCCTTCCTCTTCAGGGTCATCAGCCGGGCCCAGGGGCTGAAGCTGGTGGTAGAGACGCTGATGTCCTCACTGAAGCCCATCGGCAACATTGTGGTCATCTGTTGTGCCTTCTTCATCATTTTTGGCATCCTGGGGGTGCAGGTTTGTGGGGACCCACGAGGGTCTGGGGGGCGGCTGTCAGCAAAAGCCTGAGGAGTGCCCTCCATTCCAGAGAGGAATTAACAGGGACACTTCCCCCGAGGCCTCAGGCCCCGTCACTTCCTGGGCATTTTGCAGAAATCTAGAAGAGGGCCCCGAAGTGGGCCGAGGCCTCAGAGAGGCTTTGGGCCCTTGGTAGCTCGCCACTGGCGGCTGTTCCTGCGCCTCCTCACACAGGCCTCCATCTGCTCCGGGATCTCCTCCCTGCCTTCCCTGCTTGAGCAGGGTGAGCTGGAGGCCAGACCTGGGGATCCAGGGCCCAGACAGCTGGGCCAGGTTAGCGGTGCTGGCAGGCAGGCGGTGCGGACCTCAGACAGGCAGGAAGTGGGGGCTGCTGGGGGGGCTTGGCCTCCAGCCCAGGGAGGGAGCTTGGCTTTGGTGGAGGAGGAGCGGGAGCTGCCTGCAGGATTCAGCAGGCGCCTCAGGGAGCCGGGGAGCCCCCCTCCTGTGCCCCCCTTCCAGCTGTTTCAGCTGCTGGGTAAACAGCTGGCTGTTTGGGCAGCGAAGGAGCTCCTGGGTGGCTCCTCCCCTCCCCTTCCCCTCTTTTGGCTTCCTGGGATGTCCATTCTGCCCTGGGGAGGGAACTGTTTCCTGGTTTCCTAGAAATTCTCTAGCCCCAGGGAACAGGCTGGGGTACATTTGCCAAAGCTGCGTGGTGCCTGTCTGCACGCCACCCACCCCCCTCCCAGTGCCTCTCCCCCTCCCCTCACTTCCCAGCCTGCCTGGTTTAGTGGAGTGAACTAGCTGTAAGCCCAGGCCTGGGGCTCTTCTGTGGATTTAGGTCTCTCCTGAGGGCCCTCTCAGACTCCTGATCCTCCTGGTCCTCCTTTCCCTCAAACGCCTTCTTCCCCAGCAGTGGTAACCCTCTGGCAGGCCTGGTCTGGAATGGACTGAGGGTGAGCTCTCCAGGCGGACGACCTGGGCTCCAGCTCCCTTTCTGCCACCTACTGGCTGTGCGACCTTTGCAAGTGAATTAACTTCTCTGAGCCTCAGTTTTTCTCGTCTGTAAAATGGTGTTGCTCATACCCACCTCCCTATAGTTGCTGTGAGAATTAAATGCCCACCTCGGTGCTTCTCAAACCTGAGCATGCATCCAAATCTCCTGGACGACCTGTTGAAACAGACCACTGGGCGCCAGCCCCAGAGTTTCTGATTCAGCAGGTCTGGGTGGCTGGCAGAACGTGCTGGCTAACAAGTTCCCAGATACTGCTGAAGCTGCTCCAGGGACCACACTTGGAGAAGCACTGGCCTAACCCTTGTAGAAAATGAATGGCCTTTACTTGCCTTCCACTCCTTTCCAGTACTTGCCCCTGCCCTGATTATTTTCCTCCTCTCTCTAGGGCCTCTGGCATCAAGCCCAGAGGAAGGGGGCACCCACAGGGGAGGATCTGTCGGTGTTTCCCCAGGGCTCAGCACCCTCCCAGGTGTGCCAGAGCCCTTAGGGCCAGGGCCGGCGTGGAGGAGGTGGGCCTGGGCTTCCTGTGGTCACAGCCCGCTTCCTTCTGTCTCTGGGCCTGTGTGTGCGTCCCTGCCTCCCGGTCCAGCTCTTCAAAGGGAAGTTCTTCGTGTGCCAGGGCGAGGACACCAGGAACATCACCAACAAGTCCGACTGTGCCGAGGCCAGTTATCGGTGGGTCCGGCACAAGTACAACTTTGACAACCTCGGCCAGGTGAGGCACCGAGGCCCCACGCTTACTAATGCATGCTGATTTGACTGGGGGTCTTGGGCCCCGGCACCCGGCTGTCTAGTCACGCACTTAGAGCATTCTGCAAGCACTGATGGGTGAGTCCCTGGGGGTCTTTGGCTCTCCTTAAAGATAAAGAAACAGAGGCTTGCCCAGGGTCTCGGAGCTGACCTGCCAAGATTCTTTCCCCTGTGCCGTGTTGCTGCCTAGTGGAGTGGAAAGGCTCATGGGATGGGCTAAGGGGGCCAGCAGCCCAGGATGTAAATTCTGGCAGCTGACGCACCCAGGCTTTGGTTTCATCACCTGGTGACTGGAGTCATTAGGGTAACTGCTTGGAGGGTCGTAAGGATGAAATGAGATGATGTATGTAGTTGCTTAGCATAGTGCAGGCACATGGTAAAGACAATTGATTCTTTCACTCCACATTCCCAGAAACAGAGAAATGTAGAAAATGAAGGAGCTCATCTGGTTCTGTTGGTTTGTCTCCCAGACCCACCCTGGATTTTCAGAGTTTGAGTGTCTGGATTTTCAGAGTTCTGGGGCCCCTGGCCCTGCCTGACTGAGGCCAGAGGGTCTGATGATCTCCTGAGGCTCCTTTTGGCTTCCTACCAGCCAGGAGCCCTGGGGTGGAGAGCTCTCCTAGGGCTTGGAGTGACTCCAGCCTGACCTGAGGGGCTGGGGCCCCCCTGAGCTGCTACCAGGAGGCACTTTGGGGGTAGTGGTGGGTGGTTTGGCCATACATCCTGAGTTTCCTCCTCCTCCTTCTCTCCTTACCCCCCTCCTCCAACTTCTCCCCTTGACCCCCAGGCCCTGATGTCTCTGTTCGTGCTGGCCTCTAAGGATGGCTGGGTGGACATCATGTACGACGGGCTGGATGCTGTTGGTGTGGACCAGCAGGTACAGGGCCGAGGTGGACAGGATCCAACTTTGGGCTCAGGTTGCTCGGGCTGGGCTGACTCCAGGCATAATGGGTGCAGGCACTGAACAGAAACAGAGCGAGGCAGACTGGCAAAATGAAACCTAAAGAGGCATCAAATCTTAGAGTGGAAGTTGGAATTGGTGGCTGAATCTGGGCATGTCTTCTTGACTTGCAAAATATTTAACATTTTTTTGAATTAGTGATGAACTTATAAAGTTTGGTGAATTTCACCTGAAAATCCAGATTTGGGCATGCTAAGGAAAAGTGGAAGATCTGGGAACAGTGGGCTTGCATTCCCACAGGGCAGGTGTCAGCTGGAATGAAGCAGTAGCTGCCCTTTTAGGATGGAACATGGGCTCTCCACTTTGCCACAGTCCCTGCCCTTCCCTACTGCCCAACACCAAACCCGCGTCATTCATTTACTTCACCTGCTGGGTTCCCATAGCTATTTGAGTTTGTAGGCCCTGCCTTAAGGCACCCCGGGCTGATGACTCCACCTGTCCTTCCTGCTCCCCGCCAGCCCATCATGAACCACAACCCCTGGATGCTGCTGTACTTCATCTCATTCCTGCTCATTGTGGCCTTCTTTGTCCTGAACATGTTTGTGGGTGTGGTGGTGGAGAACTTCCACAAGTGTCGGCAGCACCAGGAGGAGGAGGAGGCCCGGCGGCGGGAGGAGAAGCGTCTGCGGAGACTGGAGAAAAAGAGAAGGAGTAAGGAGAAGCAGATGGCTGGTCGGTAGTCTTTCCACATCTCTCTGGGTCATGCTTGACCTTGGCCTTGTGACTGCAGGGGGCTGGAGGTGCAGGGTGGGGGCAGGGAGAAAGAGCTCCCACCCCCTCTCCTCACCTCCTTCTCCCCAAGAGCATGTCTGCCTTTGAGCCGCATGAAGCAGACCAGTTCAGCCCCGTGGGGGAGGGGGAGCTACCCCCACCCTGGGGGCTCCCTGGGTCTCAGCATCATACTCCCCAGATGATGCCGGGTGGGAACTGATGCACGCACGGCCTCTCCCAGCCCGACTTTTCTCAGAGGAGCCTCATGGGATGGGAATCTGATGTTACAATGCCCTGTGACAGCATCCAGCTACCCAAGGTTTGGCCCAGGAGCCTTGCCCGTCCCAGGGGCAGAAAGCAAGTATCTTGCTGCTGAGCAAGGCCTCAGTCAGAACCAGCAGACCATGACAGCGTGAGAGAGAGCCCAGACCCACCCTCCCTCTCTGTCTCCAAAAAAACAACCTGGCTCCCTGACTATCTTTTTTTTTTTTTCTGCCAAGCTGTTAAAAAAAAAATCCCTCCCTCCCCGAAAGTCCAGCTCAGGGAAGGTCTGAGGACACAGGAACTCTAAGCTCCTGCCCCTCTGGGGCCTGGCCTTATGTACTTCAGCCCCCTCACCTATGATCCCCAATACCTCTTGACATAGGGCGGGTGAGGCCCCCCTTCCATTCCTCCTCATGCTTCTGTGCCATGGGTGGGCCGGGACTAAGGGAAGACTGCAGAGAAAAGCGGCAGACGCCAGGCTCTTTTGTTTCTCAGCGTGTCTCCAGGTGTGCGCGCACCTGTCTCCCTCTGTGTCTGGTCCTTGCTAATCTCCAGGAACCTCTCTCGGTCACTGCCCACGCCTCTGTCTTTATGTGTGGGTCTCTACTGGGGCTGCGGGTTTCCCTCCCCCTCCCCACCCTTTCACAAACTGTCTTCCTCACACTAAGATGCGTGCCGTGCTCTGAGTTTTCCCCATGGTTTGTGGAAACGTGAGTACCACCAAACGAGTTGGGGGCGCAGAGCCCCTCCCTTCCCTCTGCCCTCCTTGGCTCCATCTTCCGCTGCCATTTGAGAGGCACTGGAGCGAGGGCAGAGGGTGTGGGAGTCAGAAATGAGGTGGGGGGCGGGTGGCAGGGCCGGCGCTCCCTGTGTGAGACTGGGGCTGCTTGAGGAGGTGGAGGAGGAGGCACCGGCCTCTGGGGCAGCGATGGGCATTGCTGTTCTCCAAGCCCCACGTCCTCAGCACCCCTGACCCCAAGGCCTCCTGTTCAGCTCTGGGGTAGGGGCCCAGTCTTGCCTCTCCCTGTGGACGTCTGGAGCTGCGCAGGCGTACCGCCTCAGCGGCCACGCTCCCGCCCCTGCTCCGTCCACCACGCCCCTCCTTGCGGGCTGCTGGCTTGGCAGGGCTTCCGCAGATGGAATTCTTTTGGCAGTAGGCCCTTGTGGCTCCTGCCTGACCAGCTGGCTCCCCTTCTGGGGTCCACAGCCATAGCAAGTGCTGCTGGGGCCATGGCATGGGCTGGAGCAGACATCTGGTCTCATGACAGGCTGCCCGCCCCTCCCAGTGCCGCCGACTGCCTGCCCCTGTGACCTTTCCGAGCTGATGAATGGCTTGTCTGCCTTGAGTGCCCTGTGCCCCGAATTTGGGACCAGACGCTCTGAACCAGCCACCCATGCTCAGCACACCCCATTCATAGGCAGAGTGAGGGTCGGAGCTGAAGGGGAGCGAGCTGCTGAGGGGGCCCTGCCCAGCCCGCCTGGTCCAGCCAGTGACCAATGTCGTGTTTCGTTCTTTTAGATCTAATGCTGGACGATGTAATTGCTTCCGGCAGCTCAGCCAGCGCTGCGCCAGGTACTGCGTCTGTGGTTTTGGGTTCCAGGGCGTGGCCGGGGGGCGGTCAGGCCCTGCCTGCTCCCCTTGCCTGCCTCATGCGTGCGGGAACATGCTCTTTGCTCCCTCTCCATGGCTCATTGGTTCTGTCCTCTCAGGACAAGGGGCTGAGGGTCCCTGGGGCCCCCAAGAGGGCAGGAGCAGAAGTGCTGGGCCCTGCGCCCTCCCGTGGGCCTGTACTAAGCTGGACAGGATGTGAGGGCCAGGGGAGCCTCCTCCCTCTGACATCTCTTGGAGGACCCGCCTTCTCTGCCAAGGCTCCCCAGGCCTGGCGTCCCAGCCCCCTTGCTGCCCCTCCCTGTCCCGCGCTGTTTGATTATTAGAGCTGCAAATCTCTCCCGTCGCCTCTTGTCTGAAGGGGAGACTTTGATCCAAGGGAGCAGGATGAGAGGAGCTGAGAGGGAAAGGATTTGTTTAAAAATGTAATGCTGAATAATTGAACAGACTCATTAATAGTCAAGTAATTGCAGTGTCAACGTCATTGCTACAAACAGCAGAATTTGGGAATCAAAAGGCCTGAGGTAGCCACGAGTTTCTCCCCCAAAAAGCCAAAGATTTGGGAGTGAGTTGGGTCCTTGTGTCCGAGGGCTGTGTCTCTGAGAAGGCCCTCCTGGTCCTGCCTGTCCTCCCCTGGTCCCTTGGGCCTGTCCCCTGCTCACCCCTACCCCCCCATCCAGATCCCAGGCTGAGGTTCGCAGGGTCTGTCACTGGGCCGTGGAGCCTGGTTGCACCCGGACATCTCCACCCCGTGGTTTCCAACCTGTTCTTCTCCAAGGACCCCTCTTATCATCTGCCTGGACAGACCCGTTTTCAAAAGACTGTCTCGGAAGTTAAGAGCACTTCAATAATGACTTTGTTTCACTGTTTTTACTAATTAAAGGCACATCTCATTATTAATCAGAGCTCCTGAGCTGCAGAGGGGTTACCACGCTGAACAGTGGTAGAGGCCATTTTGCCAATAAATTAGTCTGTGGGGTCTTAAGCATTTAGAAACATTGGAATGAATGTGGGGAGCCCCCGTGGCTGCCTCCTTGGGATGGCGGGGGCTTTGGACTTCAGGCCGGGAACCACGGGGCTGAGCCTTTCTCCGTTCTCTTCCCCTCTGAGCCGCCAGTCATAGGTCATGCCTGAGGCCCTTGGTGGATAGGTCACTGGCCCCCTGGTGCTGAGCATTTGGCACTGAAAGACTGTCAGGGGCCCGGAAATCCCCAGCTGGTCTGTGTCCAGATTGCCTGGGTCCCCATGTGTCTGGGTCAGGCTGTATTGTAAATTCCTGGTGTATCAGGGGATGAGGGGAGGGTGGGAGGAAGTGCCCTTCAGCTTTACCTTCTACGGGTCCACCCAGTCTGCAGACTCAGCACATCCAAACTCACCACACTCACCTGGGGCACAGGACTGGCCCTCAGAGGCTTCTCCACCAAGGGGAAGGCTCTCACGGGTCCCCAGAACTCCACCTGATCCCTACTCAGAGCTAAAGGCTTTTTTTTTTTTTTTTTTTTTTTTT